>KK115843.1:273147-288320 GCA_000611955.2 Stegodyphus mimosarum | reverse complement strand
TACAATAAATACGCTGAAACAATCAGCAACACAGCTTCAGGCTGTAACTGTAAAGGTAGCTTCACGGCAACACTAAACTTATAATAAACACCGTGGAACAATCACCAATACACTGTCAAGCTATACTGTAAAGATAGCTTCACGGCAAAGCACTATCTCGATTGCTTTCCGTTCACAAAACTCTCGCGTAGCTATTCTCACAATAATCACAACGCTCACATTACTTCACAATTAACTCGCAACTACGTAACTACTCTTCACAACTAACTGCTCTCAGAAACGCAAGGGTTTATATAGGTTTTCTTTAAGTTCGACACGTTTCGAGAAATATCTCGACAGGAAGCTATTCTAGAAGCTTCCCGATTGGACCATGGGATATCGCCTATTTGGTCGCCAAATGGGCGATAAAGTCGCCAATCTGGCAACCCTACCATACACTATTTTATGGCAACCCTAGTGCTATGCCGGAAAGCTTACATACAGGCGCAACCGCCGAATTTTTCGTAACAATATTAATTAGCATTTATTATGAAATGGAATAACTGGCATTAGTAATTTCTAAGAAACAGCAATAGCTTGGACAAAATCTTCTTTAATAAAGGACCATAGATCCAATTTGATAAACTTCACAGCTGAAAATAGTCTATCCACACTAACTTAAGTAGAAGGAACAGCTGTTAGTGTTAGGGCTACTTCTTTTAACTTTTCAGGACAGATTTGTTTAAGTTCTAAAAGAGGTGACTTGCAAGAACGATCATATTTTTCTATTTCTTCAAGAGCTGTGTAGAAATCTTGTTTGTATTTTTTCATTTTTATACTTAAAGTCTCTTGATTCTTTACTTTCATTTGTTTTGCCTTAGCCTTTTCAATATTATCCAAATATTTCTCAAAATCTAATACATTAATGGACGAGGATGATAGAGACTCATTTGCAATGTCTGCAGCCTGTCTTGATTTTAATACTCCAGTTGTTCTGAGAATAATTTCATTCTTAGTGAAAGTTCTTAGATGGCTTTCTTTGTCTTTTTAATTTGTTCATCATCCAACAAAATTCAGTATTTAAGATCTACATATACTGAATTCAGCAAGATCTCATGGTCTAGCAAATTAGCTTCTCTTTTCTTCATTGAGGAAATAATTCCTTCTGCAATTAGCCGTCCCCTTTTCAAAAGAACAAACATCTCATTTTTCCCATTCTTGCAGAAACAAGCCTTCTGTTAATTAATCAAACTGTAGCTTTTTTGTGGCTACATATATATGGTGCAGAAAGAAGAGTTTCCAATTCTGCAAGATCATTTCACAGTCTTTTATTCTTTGAGAATCTTTGAGAAGTCAAAAAATTTCACAAACTCCATGTCCATGTACACATCAACCTATTTTCACTTAAAAAAACATCAGAGAATTGCACGAACTAGCCATTGCACATTGCCTTGACTTTGTCCATGTTCACATCGATTTATTTTCACTTAAAAATGTCAAGAAGCTAAAACCAAGTTAAAACCCTCATGGTAACCAGAAATGGGGTTTCATCGGTAAAACTGAACAAAATTTTTCGCCAATTGAAAGGGCACCCAATTCTACGCTAGAGCCAGAAAAATTATACTGAAACTCACTATGTGTACGTGAATGAAATTTCTACAACTTAGGTTTCATTACTTCAACAAATTTCATTCTCGCTAGGAAATATTTTCCTAAGTAAATGCTAAAAATTAAAAACCGGTACTGAGATGTAAAATTGGAAGTTAAAATATTTGGGGGGCCTATGTTGTTGGTTGATTAATTTGGGAAAAGTGCATGAAGGCTATGTTTCATGGCAAGATTCCTCTGTGGAGAGCTTTGTATGGGAAACCGTCCATTATTCATATCAAACATAATGAAAACCATAAAAATTTCATGTAACTAGTCTATGCACAAGGAACAAAATTCAGATCAAACAACATGAGTTTAGCGGTCTTACCCACTTGGCCACTAGTAGATTCTGAATTTCTGGAATTATGAACGCTACAAAAATGCTCAAGGACAATGCACCATACCAACATTATAATTCTATTAATTCAATTACAATTCTTACTAATGCACTACTTTTTTTAAGCTTAAGGAAAAGACGTCAGCATATTTTTCAAACACTGCTTAAAATCTAGCTGTCTTTTATAAGGAGACAAATGAAAGTTGTAAGTCAGCACATATTGTTACTTAGTGTGAGAACAGCTTGCACTCTCACAAAAAAATCTAGTTACATAATATAGATCATGTATTTGCAAAATGGCAACAAAAAAGTTCCAATAGTATTTCAATAGCTTTATAAAATACATATATTTTATAACAGGAATATAAAGGTTAAAAGTATAATTTTTACCTACATCCATTACATCCAATTTTAGAGATTTTACAAATAATTAAATTCTTTCTACACAATATGAAATCAGAAAACATTCACACTAGAGGCTTTTCAACCTTAACAGAACAAAATGCATACAAATTCATCAAAACTTTTTAAATTAAAAAAGATGGAATATGTAAAGGCAAAATCCTAAATTTTATATTTTTTACGGCAAAAGATTCATTAAGAAAACCTTTGGAGACTACTAAACTAAGTAGGTACGATATTCTGACACTCAACACGCAAATTCTGAACACTCAAATTTTGACGCTACTTAATTCTTAAAAAATAAGTGCTTTTTTTTTTCTTACTTCATTTAGAAATATTACAAAAAGTGTCAAATACTAAATATTAAAAGAGTTGTTTTCCTTCAGAAATTATTCCTTTCCTTGCCTCTTAATCATGTACAATAGAAGTATTAGTCTGGATATTTATTACTGACCACTACTAAAATGCTCATACTCCTATTGAGATATTCTGAGTTTTTGATCCTAAACTTTCAATTCAGCTTCCCCCTTATATATTCAAAGCATGATAAGATATTATAGTTTAACTAATTAAATAAACAGTTAATATTTGAGCCATTAATTAATATAGTTATATAATACTGCTGACTCAAATACTTACAAACTATCTAAATTTACAAGTATAAAATATGACAATAATCTAAATGTGTATTTTTGAATTACTACAAAAAGAAATTTAGCAACCTTTTTCACAAATTAGTACAGCTTAAAATTAAATTTATTAAAAAAAAAACTGATACCTTTTCCAGCTACTCAGTGCTGTCAAAATCTAATCTTCCTCATATCAACCATCAGAGCTACAAAAATGAGAAACAAAATTAATTTACATTAAAAATAATTGCCTTTTTAAACATAACATTACCAAAGCATTTCAGTTTCAATTAAAAATAAATTTTTACATCGTTTCTGAACATATTATTTTGAATACTTAAGGGGGAGGAGAGAATGAGAAACAGAGAAATTCCGATCCATTTCTCAACTCGTACAATTAATCGAGTAAAAATAAAAAGACTGCTAGCGTTTTGCTATCCGTAACAAAAAATGTCAATCTCGAAAATCAATAAAATGAGAAATGAACAAGAATCCCTTTCAAAAGATTCGATACAATTTTTTTTCTACTTTTAAGTAGTCTAAAATAAAACATTATTCATTTTTTTTTATTTTTAATTAACTATTTCCAAACAATTCGTATCATAATCAACACCAGTTTACTCTCTTAAAAAGTAAAGAGAGCCGACAAGTATTACGCTAGCACTGCCACACGTGCATTACCACGTGTGTTTGTATACGAAGTGGACACGCAGGTCCACTCCGTACACTTGATTACACTTTGCCCCGTCCGAACTTCCCTTCGGACACTAACTTCACCGCGTACCGCCACCGGTAGTCTTCTACATCTTCCTAAAGAACTAAGCCTACAATAATTTTGTTGACATTGTTACGGCAGAAATATTCAGAATGGAAATTAATTGTTTCTTATCTCATCTGCGACAGAAAATAAAGTTTCTTTGAAATATTTTCGAACACCTTCAATCGACATGGAAAAGTTTTGCGATAACGAATTTGGAAGATCAGAATACTAATTCGTTAGGCCTAAATATCTAATCACAACACACGAATGTACTTCCAAATGTTGCTTTTAGGCCTGACGTCACAACACATCAAAATCATAAATTTTTGAAGATTTTATGCTAAGTTTTAATCATAGAACAGTTCGTACACTATAATATAACAATCGTAAAACTGAAGTAATAAACATTGTGAAATGCACACACACGACATATGAATATATGCTACAAAAAAAATTTTCACACCTCAAATTATGCAAATAAGATGTAAAGGATGAATATTGCCCTGTACGTTCTTCGGGATAAAGCGTTACTCAAGAACAACCCATTCTTTTGTTACACTGCTTCAGTTTTCGGTCACCAGATGTCATTACAATACCATTTTCTGTTTCCCTCAACAGATGGCAGTCATTGCTTACCAAGGTGACCCTATTTTTTGTCCGCATAATAAGATTTGTGCAATTGAATACATACGATTAAAAGCAAGCTAACGGAGAAATATTTAAAGTATCTAGTGAATTTTATTACACGCTGAATTCAAATAAGCTGGGGTATATTGTTATTCGAGTTAAGTTTAAAAGGTATGTAGAATCAATTACACTCTCACTAGCACAGTACGATTGTGCAATTTTGTTCTTTTTAAGAGACTGCAAAGGCGGTACTCATCTCTGTGTATGTTTGTTATTGGTCAATAGGCTGCTGATTGACTAGCAGTCATGTGATCTCATTGCCAGAATGAAAACAAATCTTTCGACTCTTGTGTATGAGGAGTCTGAGCGTTAATTTCGTCAAATTACCTTCGTGTGCGATACTTTTTAGGACGTTGTCAGCAATATTTACTAATAACAACTGGGACGATCTTGTTTTTATTAGGTCTGGATATTAAAGGTTTGATGATATTTTATGTTTGTTATTGTACATCGTGTTTTTGTCATACAAGTAATCAGCTCACTACAAAAACCTTTGATAGCTTTTACCGACTGACAGTCATGACTCTTGGGCTAACATGCCAACATTTAAGAAATTAAAGTCAATGTTTTACATGCTGTAATGAAATCACTAACACTTTTAACATTGCTGTTTGCTAGCTTATAATTTTAGTAAACGTGTTTATGTTGTGGCAAGTTACAGTTTTAAAAGATTTCATTACATGTAACTGAAAGAAATAAATGTGTCAAAGAATAAACTACTAGCTTCAAGCTATTAATTACTAAAATTAATTATCTTGATTGCACTTTAACTTTTGATGAGTGAATTGATGGTTATCTACAGTTTTCGTGTCGTTAGGGGAAAAATAAATATTTTATATTTTTCCATTTATGTTTATGTGCATAAAATTGTTCCATCAAAGTAACTGGTATAATTTTTGAGCCGAATAAGGAGTATTTGCATTTCACGGCCAAATTTACAGCATGTACTTGATCCTGCATTTCCAGGCAGTTTTTGACATTAGGATTAGTTTACATCTGGCATTTATTTTTTTCCTCTTAACTAAAGAAAAAATTTGCTACTTAAGGAATCTGTGTTTTAATAGAAATGGCATAAAAAGAGTAAAAATTGTGTTCAAATAGTTATATAAATTTTTGCATCAGATCTGATTGTTTCATTATGTAATACGAACTGAAGTAATAAAAGTTGCCTCTTCATACATATTCCATTGTATAATACAGTTGGCAATTCCAAAACTTTATCTTTATAAGTTAATACAACATATAAGGAAACAGATTTTATGTATAACAATATGAAGTGCTTAATAGGCATAAATGACTCTTGTATATTAGAGAACTTTCAATTAGAGTGTGAATTCGATAAAACATAAAAAGAGTGGAAGAGCATTTTGTTGTATTACTAAAAATTCTCTTCATAAAGCTGCAGATAAGGCTGGTAATCTTATTTTTTTTAACATTATTATAAAATCTTTAAATACTGATATAATCCTAATTTCATGGAAATAAACTGTTGCTGAATAAAAAAAGTCATGTTAAAATGCGGTAATTTATTTTACACATGTTTAATTAAATTTAATATCTAGAAAGTAAAAGTAATTATTCTAGTTTTAATATCTAGAAAGAAAAAATATTTCTCCTTAGTAGCTATTAATTCACTGAATGAATGTTGCATTTTGCCCTTGAGCTGTCACTTCAGTCTAACAGTTAAAGAGAATACATTTATTATTCAGTGTAATATTACTTTCAGCTACAGAAATTCAACACGAAAAAATAACAAACTGAAGTTATGTATAGTCTTTAGAATAAAAATTTTGGGTACTTACGTACTGTGACGACTATCTTGGCGATAAAAATTTTCATTGCCGATTTGCCGATTTTTGGTTTATAAATTCTTTTAAAAGTCCTAATTATAAAGGAACAAAAACTTAAAAAACCAAATATATATATATATATAAATATTATAAATAAACGTATGTATATATATATTATGTTAAATACGAATTAAAAAAATTAACTTAAACTTTAACGTTTTTTTTAACCTTAAAACTGGTTTAAAAAAACGTAAAGTTAATGGTGAGGAAAGTGCTGGGAAATAGCATCAGAAGGCATTTCCTCTTTTTTTTCTGCCAAATAAATTCAGCTAAATAGGTATCGAAGTGATGGCGGCTTGTTCCTGCATTTTGCGGAACCCCACATCCTTTCCATGTGTGAGTATGAGTCTGCGTAGATGGGTTAACAAAATTGGGGAAAAATGCAGAATCACCCACTGCTTAGCATGTTTTTAAGATCAGTATTCATGTGTACGTCGACCTATTTTCACTTAAAAAAACTTTTGCGTAATCTAGGTAGTCTTCCTAGTACGTAAGTGCCAAATTATGTGCTTCTGTCTGTGATGTATTGGCAAATTTTTAATTTATATGTGTACTGAGAGAAGGTGAAAGGACAAAGCTTTCATTTTTTGTGTCTTGAAAGCATAATTTAGGATACACATTAGAATTATATGTATCATTATTTGTTTCTTTACACAAAATTGAACTTTGTATGAAATGTTTTCATATTTTGATTTTGCACCTAAAATTATAAGTATGTAATTTGATGAAAATCACTAAGCAGTTTCCTTTAAAAGTAGTACTCAAAGCTTTGTTTATAATATTGAATTTGGCTGCTGCTTTTTTAATTAAATTTTATTGCCTTTATTTTTTTTGGCCCAATTTTGGAATATCATCTCAATTTAAGCAAAGTCCCCCCTCCCAATTTTAAATAAGAGTTTTTTTTTAATTATAATTATAAAATTATGCATACTGTCTTAAAGTGTTTTTTAAACATATTTCCACAAAATCAGAATGGTATATTCAAAAGTTTTTAAAAATATGTGTGGTCAAGCATAAAAAATGGTTGGCAAGTTCATAGTTAGAATAAAGTTAATAACTATAATACTGAATCTAGAAACTATGCCGTTGTTTTGTTTTATACAGATTTGCTTTAATAATACTTTTTCTCTTAATGTGGTCTTTTCCTTCCCCTGTGAGTGAAATTTAACAGATTTACCAGCATAATATATTTTAAGTACTTCAATTTTAAGGTATTGTGAAACAGTCTTTGCAAAATTAGAACAGTATTAAGTCTCTGAGTGGCACAACTACCTTTATCCAGTCATGAGACTTTTTTGTTATTTGGTATGTATTAGCTTATGCTTTTGTTTTGTTTCTTTGATGATATAAAAATCATTGTAATGAATGAAGAAAGATCATGACAGTTGAGAAGAGAATAAGTAATGTACATATTTTGCGTTTTGCATATTTTGCCTATTTAAATAGAATACTTCATGAGCAGATCGAAGTCGTCGTGGTTTTAGAATTTACTGAATGTTAATGAAATAATTATAACTATTGGTTAAAAATTATTTCTGTCCAATATCATGTCATTTTCACATGCTTTTATTGTTTCCTGCTAAAATTAGCAAATTTTTTTTCTCTATTTTTACTTAAGTAAATTTGCTGTTTCGTAGTTAAAAATTACATCTTAGAAAATAAAATAAATTGAAAGTAATAGACAAGCAGCTTACCAATTTATGTAAATTTCTTAATAATTTTAAGAATTTAATATTCTTCAAAAAATGGCATTCTGTTGTGTAGCTTTTTATATTTGTAAATTTCAAAGAAATGCTTTGTTATACTTTTCCCCCCTATTTTTGTTAGGTATTGAGTTATTTCAAATTTTTTGCCGATGACTGAATCTCCCAGTTTTCAATTGTTAGCCTGTACTAAGGAAAATGTTTCCCAGCAATAAATGAAATTATTTAAGTTAATAAATATTAAATTAGACTAATTCTATTCCTTCATCTCTAATAATTTTCAGGAAAAAATCTTATTAAATTTTATTTATCTGAATTGTATTTTTTTCTCCTCATTATGTTTTATTGATATTTATTTTATGAAATGTTTTTATTAAATTTCGTTTGGTTTGAGTTTTCTTAATCTACTGTAGACATTTGAAGATTCAAGCAAAATTTAAACAGTTAACATTTGTAGTTAATTTTTTGTTGTTCGTAGTACATTACTAAGTTTATTGGCAGAAATATTATGTACATTGATTATTAATTGTATTTAAAAGTACTTTGATTAATAAAAGCTTTCCTTCACTACAGAGGATTTTCTTAGTATAAAAGCATTTGAAAAATGAAATTAGCTAAAGAACATAAAATTTAGAATATCCAAATAAATATTAATGTATTTTGCATACAGAATTGAATTGCACAGAATGTAAAATACTCCTGGTTTTTAAGATTTTAAGGTTGGCAGCTATGATGTTATGGGATCTTATGGATCTCTAAATAAAAGAATACTTTGTTCAATACTTTTCAAATGTGTAATTGCTAAATTTATTTTAAGATGAAATGTTTTTAATAATGAAGACAGCTAGATATACATTGTTCTCTTCTCTTTGGTGCATTAAATACTCATTATATAAAATATGATTATAGAATTTGTGCGATGTGTACAATATCATTTGAAAGTTTAATATGCACTAATGTGTGTATCAGATGTATAAGGTATTTCTCCCAGGCTAAGAGGTGTAATTTGAAGTAATGATATTTACTCTATGTTGTTTTATCCTGCTGTCTGGGAAAATAAAGTTTATTCCAGCTCCGTGTTAATTAGAGTCTTATCTGAAGATCCATCTGTCAAGATGCAAATGCAGCCATTCTCTGAGTATGATTCTATGTTCCTGATTCCTTTAGCTTTGATGTTAATAGCTGGCTCTTTTTTGGAGCATGTTCAAGAAGATAAATAGCAGTTGTAGTATTTTGAGCAGCAAAGATGGTAAAAGTTGGCTGTACTAGTAATGTTTCAGGCTGATTTGCTCTCTGATCTCTTGATTGTACTGCAAAGATCTTTTAAGCCTTGTTTTCTTACTCCGTATCTGATATGTTTTGTGCTAATGTGATCTTCGTTTACGACTTCTGATCTTGTTGGTGAATTTGAAAACATTAAATTTTCTTTTGTGTTCTAGAGTCTCCAGCCCAAATTTTTGTTGTGACTTCAGGTAATTTGTGGATGAAACTGCTTCAATAATTATTTCTGCTATTCTTGAGTGTATGTCATCAAGCTTTTCTAATGCAGATTCTGAAGTGCAAGATCAGACTGATGTTGTATATTCTATGATGGGCCTGATAAAAGTAGTATAGGTAGTTTTTAAAGTCTTAGTATTTGTTCCCTAATTGGTGCCATATAGACTTTTCAGTCTTGAGAGTGACTTATTTGCACATTTCCTGATATGTTCAGTAAAATGTAATTCTGCATCTAGAGGTAGTCCTGGGATTTCGGTCTTGGTAAGTGGTTGGTTGTTTAGTGATAAGTGTGGTGAGAAGAGATATCTTTGGTTCCTATCTATGGAAAAAACACTGTAAGATGTTTTCTATGGGTTAATAATGCAGTTTCGGGGATTCTTCTTATCTCAGTATTCTCTTTAGTCAGTGGCCCAAGGATTTCTCAGACTGCTTTAGTTTCGCGTAAGTATGCCAGATGGCAATATCATCAGCAAAGCATACTACTTTTATATCTGTGTAAAGGTGCGGGTGAATGGAATTTGCATATATAAGGAACAGCAGGGAACTGAGGACAGACCTCCCCCCTTGGAACTCCACCACAGGTCTTTTTGATTTTTGAGTTGATTCCATAACCTTACTTTAAATTCTTTATTTTTGAAGAAGTCTGAAATCTATATAAGGACATTACTCTATACTTCCATTTCATTTGCAATTTTAATTTTGTTTCTCCAGATGGTGTCAATTGCTGCGTTTAAATTGAGGGAAACAACTGTAGTTTTCTTATGTGGCTTTGCTTGGAGGTCATCAATAACTGATTGAGAGAGATAAAAAAAGTTGGGTACTTACGTACTATGACGACTACCTTGGCGACATTTGGAGATAAAAATCTTCATTGGCATTTTTTATTTTATGTTTATAAATTAAATAAAAGAACTTCATCAAAGCAAATTAATTTAAATTCTTTTAAAAATGCAAGCCCGTTATAAAAGTAAATTAAATAAAAGAACTTCATCAAAGCAAATTAATTTAAATTCTTTTAAAAATGCAAGCCCCAGTTATAAAAGAACAAAAACTTAAAATACTAAAATCCCGAATATATATATATATGTATACGTATAAAAAAATGATATACCAAATACGAATAGAAAAAATTAATCTTTTTTCTTTTTACTACTGTAAATGATAATTAAGAATTATTAAACTTACTTCTGAATAAGCTTCAGTGAAAGTTACATAAATAAATTATATTTTTGATACATAATATGCGTACAAATTTTTAAAAAATTGAGAGGCATTTAGTGTTAACTTTAAATAACAGATGGCAGCACAATATTGTTAACTTACTTAAAACTGGTTAAAACAAAAAATAATCGCAAGAAGTTTCACGTGTTTCACCTAAACGTAATAATCGGCGTAAATGTAGCAAAAGAAGCTGTGGTAATAGCAAATGCGGGACTAGTGAGAGATAATACTCTTTATTTCAGTGCCCTCTATAACCTATATTAGGGTTAACCTTTTTTTATAGCCGCCCTACCGGTATAGTGGTTAGCGTCGCCAACTGCCGTGCCGAAGGGCTCAGGTTCAAATCCCGCTTATAACCAATGTTAGGCTTAACCTGTATAACATACAAAGGTCGCCGGATTTAGCGAGATATCTAGGTAGTTGTCATAATACGTAAGTACCAAAAGTTGATCTTCTGTAGCATGTTGCATTCTAAATGCTGTCTGGTAGAAATTTATTTTGCTGCAGTAATTGAGGATTTCCATTTTTTGGGCAATTTTCCTGTAGACGAAGATGCATTTATGAAGTCCAATCCAATAGATTTTTTTTTTCTCTCCAATATCTTGAAAGTGCTTAACCATTTCTCCAAATTGAGGTCATTTCCAGGTGCTTTCCATGCGGGAATGTGGTTAATAGCAGTTTCCAGCTCCCTCTTTTGATGGGTCTTGAGAATTTAGCATTAATTTTGTGTGTCCGTTTATGTAGAAGGATTTTTCTAATAAGTTTGTTTATCTTTTTATCTTCTTTGCTGAAATAAAGCCTGCTCCTTTTGGAGTATTGTCTAGTGAGCATATTAGTGGTTTTCTTGTTTGTGTCAGCAATATCAATTGATGATTGGATGACATTCGATATCTGATCAGTGCCCTAGTTACTTTTCCAGTGTTTAATATCTTTCTTGGGGTCCGAAGTGCTGCAGAACTGCCCACTTTTGTCGTTTTCATTTAGTAATTTTTTCTTCAATTCTTTCAGATAACTCAGAAAGTCATTTTCTGTTTTCCTCAGTATTAATCATTTTTAGGAGTTTGTTCATATTATTTTTTTCGGTGATCAAGGAACTAATTTGTGCATCATTTTAGTAGGGGATCCAGTGCTTTCCTCTTTACTGCTTGGGGTACTTTTCTTTGCTGCAGTGGTGACATTGAAAGTTAAAACTTGCGTTCTTTTACCTAGGTCTTTGTGTATTGGCATACTTTCATGCAGCTTATCCAACATGAGGTTAAAATATGTCCAGTCAGCCTTTCGGAAGTTCCAAGATATTTTCATTTGCTTAGTTTGTTCCATGTAAAGGAATAAAGCAATGATGATAGGCCTAGTGACTGTTAATGACACTTCTCAGAATTCTTCAACTACAAAGGTTGGCTGTTTGGTAACTTGTAGCTGTGAGATCTAGTGCTGACTCTGTTGTTGAGGTTGTTTCAACAGACCTAATGCTCTGAAATCCATTCAGATGACATCAAAAGATTAAATTAGTGTGTTTGAATCAGTTACTTCCTCCTTTTTCATATAACGCTTGCCTTGCACCAGGCATATATTTCTTGTTCTATTGTCTCTATATTAAATTTCTCTCAGAATTGTACAGTTGGTTTCATTCATGATTAGTTATACAATAGCTACAATTATTGTTAGATGGGTACGGAGAATGGGTGTACAAAACTGGGTGTTAAATTTATATATGAGTATTGTTGTTGTCAGTATGACTCCAGGTGTTAAATGTTTGTAACTTTATAATTCTTGATCTGGCAACTGGAGAATGTATTCTTATGTTTTTGGATTTAACTAGAGAATTATCTTCATATTTGTAGTTAGATATTTTAAATATAAACATTGTAATTATTAACATTACAAAGAATAGAAAGAGTTTTTATATGTTGAGTTTTGAGTAGTAGAAATATCAGTTTATAACTGAGTTTTGAAATCAATATCCAATATTAGGCATCCATGGACAGGACATCTACACTGCAATTAGAGTGAGTTTTAATTATTGAGCTTGATATAGTTTCATGATAAAAAAAATTGAAATTTTCTCGAAAACAGTATAGGAGACAATGACTTTCGTAAAAGTGAAACTGAGTTATCTATCGATAAAATTTCAAAATTAAAAGTTATTGAAGAGAAAGCAAAAATAATGGTTGCATGTAAATATGAATTTAGAGACCTTTTGTTTATGTCTCAAGAGATGAAAATATCGATGCATCAGAGAGCTAGCTACATTGACAAGTGGAGAGTTTTAGAGTATAAATTAAAGGATCTGATTAATGAAATAAAGTTAACATTCTGCTGCATTTACTCTTCCTGTGTCTGTAAGTACTGTGCCTAATAATGTATTACGTTAGCCTAAAATTAATTTAGCAACTTTTGATGGAAATGTCAAGAATTGGCTGTGCTTTTGGGACAATTTCGGAAAACTTATAAAGTCTCAAACCTTGATAATCATGATAATATACATAGTTAGCTCACGTCATCCGCCGACAAGTTAATTAAAAGTTTTCCTCCTGGCAGTGAAACAGTTGTAGTTATGCTACAACAAGTAACAGTTACTCATCGAAGTTTACATTCGAGATCTGTTATCCATTGCACTGTTAAAACGTAAGTCACAAAAAGCTTCACTTTGAAAATTGCATGATCAGTTGGAAACGAAACTAAGAGCTTTGGAGACATCGGGAGTTACCAAAGACAAATGTGCTGCAATGCTTTACCCTCTTGTTGACTCATCTCTTCCGGATGAAACTTTAAAAACATGGGAACAATTTAGAACCACCTATTGACGAGCAAAGGAAGAATCCTCCAAAAAATGCCCTCCTTGATTAAGATAATGCCTACTAATGATCTAGATTGCCACCCAAAATTTTGACCAGTATAAAAAGACAAGCTATTTTAATAACTGTCGAGAGACCATTGAAAGGAAAATTCAAGCCAGAATATTATCAGCAACAGAACTTTTGGTATCGAATATAAGTAATAAGAAATTTTGCATATTTAGTTTTGAAAAGTATAAATCGTTGAACTATGAAAGACCTCCTAAATTATCTTTACAAGAAAAACAAAATGCTGTTGAAAAGGCCCGTTGTAGTTTTCTAGGTTCAAGAGATGGACATGGTGTGAAAATGTGCCGTTTAAGAATGAATTGCCAATTGTGCTGAAAAATACGTTTATATTTGTACAGAACTTTGTCACAAGAACATAATTCTTCCATGGTTTACAAAAACATGAACTGTGCTAACCAATGGTACAACATGATGAAGTGCTTAACTTGTCTAAATCTTCCAATGTTTTTTCGCAGACACAAACAGTGTTAGTGGGTAAACATAAAGTTTGAGCAATAGTAGATGGTGGTCGATATTCTCAAAACAGTGGCAGAAAAAGTGAAGTAGGATTCCAAACAGAAAGAGTATGTACAGCATGCCTTGTTTGGTGACTCCAGTACGTTGACCTGGCAGCATGATGTGTTCACAATATACTTGTCAAGCTTAACGAAGGACTATAGTTGTCATTTTGAAGGAATTGGCCTAGCAGTGATATGTGACATAATATTAGCTAACAAGTGAGGGCCACACTTTAAAGAACTTGGACACTATGGCATTCATCTAATAGAAGATTTGAATGGTCCGATTGAAGTCCTCATTGAGCAGGCATAGTTCGAAAACATCTGCCAACAGCACAGAAAACCATCTGCATCTAAAGAGTCGACTTACTGCGGTTGAAACAAAGTTAGAATGGATGGTCATTGGTCACACTTATAATGAGAGTTCAGGTTTGTTAATTGCTTCAATGCTCACAACTAGTACTTCCTCATTTCAGAATTGTGGGCTTTAGACTCTCTGGGTATCACTGATCCATCAGAAAAGAAAGCAGTGATTGAATTGCAGGAGGCAATGAAACAACATTTCTGGGACTTAGTTAAGATAGAAAATGAAAGATTTTTAGTGAACTTACCTTGTATTGAAGGTCATCTTCCACTTCCTGATAACTTAAAACTTGAGAAAAGACTACCCGAAGTTGTAAAGAGTCTTAAAGCAGAACAACTATTTGAATCATACGGAAAGGTGTTTGAAGAGTTGTTAGAGGAAAATATTATAGAAGAAGTGCCTTGGCGTGAATTGTAACTCCCTGCACATTATTTATCTCACCACCCTGCTTTAGAGGAGAATAGCACAACCAAAACCTGACCTTTTTTTATGCTTTGAAAGCAAAAAGGTACATCGAGTCTCAATGATTGTTTAGAGCATGGAATAAATTTGATTGAGGGGAATAAAGAGGGTAAATATAAAATAAGGAGGGAGTACTTTTAACTTTTTAAACTATTTTTTTATAATATAATTCTGTTTTTATATGGAGGGTGTTTCAGAGATCATGGGACAAACTGGGAGGGGTGGTGGAGCATACTAAAACATGCATTTTTGATAGGAATGTAGGGTCTAA
>KK115843.1:256453-269137 GCA_000611955.2 Stegodyphus mimosarum | reverse complement strand
TTCAGGAGAATCCTGGAATTAGGCATTGGGAAGCATTGTTGAAATTGCTTGGTTATCTCAATAGTACTAAATTATATAAATTAAACTTATCGAGGATTAAACATCTAAATTTATATTGTTATTCAGATGCTGATTATGCAAGTAATAGGGATGACCGCGTGTCCATGGGAGGATTTATATTATATTTAGATGAAGTACCAGTAATCTGGAAAACTGTTAAACAAAAGTGTGTAAGCTTACAACTATGGAAGCGGAATATATCGCCTTATCGGAGACAGCGAAGGGATTAATGTGGACGAAAAATGTCTTACAAGATGAAATTTTAAAGTTTAATTTAAAAGAATGTAAACTATTTTGCGATAACAAGTCTGCCATTGATTTTTCTAGATCGCCAATAGAAAATCGTCGGACTAAACATATAGACATAAAATATCACTTTATTAGAAGACTAGTAAATGATGGATTATTTGACCTTGAATTTATCCCCAGTAAATTAAATACTGCGGACTTATTTACAAAAGCGACAACTGCTGTTAATTTAAAGAAGTTTTGTTTAGATGTTTTCAGTGTTTAAAGACAATAAGTGCTTTCGTAAAATAGAACTGAACTATGAACTTTTGTAATTCTGTAAGTTTTGTTTTTGTCTTTGCATGAAAGGAAAAGAGAAAAGAGGGCCGTTTGTTGACTAGTTTTCCTCATGCAAATTAGATCGGAGGTCAATCGGCGGTAAGCTAACGTGGTTGCCGCTGATTGGCCGATGACGTCAAGATCGGCGGGTTGGCCGAACTATATATATGTACGCCGGAGAATCGGCGAAATGGGGCGTTATTGAGTGCTGAGTCAGCATTATGATACTTTCCTTTCAATGGTTTTAAAAGCTACAGTATTAGCTTATTTTATTTAAGTTGAAAAATAAAACATGGATTTTAATTTAGATTGCTCTTATAGTTTTCTTTGCCAATATCTCCACTGCCATAAAGTGCGTCTTTGCAGCAATACAGTATTCACAATAAATGTTCAAAATTGTGACCACCAGCAGTAATACATGCTTGGTAACGTTGGAGAAGGGATTGGCGAACATTTTGAAAAGCGACAGGCATTTTGCGCGCGCTTGCAGCCGCAATGGATAGTCATGCAACGACGTCCTCCAGTAAGTCCACGGGAGTCTCGTAAATGATGCTCTTCAGATGACCCCGTAAAACAAAATCCAAGCTGGATAAATCTGGCCATCAAACGGGTCCACAACGGCTAATCCATCAGCCCGGAAATGTCCCATTAATTAAATCCAAGTAACTGCGGACCTGCTCATGGTTATGGGCTGGTGCGCCATCATGCTGGAATCGCATGCGATAATGAACGACAGCCGGAACATCCTGCAGCAATTCTGGTAGCACCTCTTGCAGAAAAATATGATAGCATAAGTCATTTATAGGCGCAGGTAAGAGGTATGGGCCTATGAGGTAGTTGTTAACAATACCCACCCACACATTCATGGAGAAGTGGGTTTGGAATGCACGTGGACATGTGCTGTGTGGATTATGAGCTGCCCACACGTGCATGTTGTGGCTATTGAGGATGCCATCCTGTGAGAAAGTTGCCTCCTCTGTAAATAGCACATCCGATGTAAAATCCGCCTGCGCCTCACACTGCTGCAAGAACCAATGGCATAAATGAACTCGAAGAAGGTAATCTGTCTTTTGCAAGGCTTGGACTCTCTGTAAATGGTATGGGTGCAAACCGTTTTCATTCAATACTCTCCAAAAGGTGGAATGACTCAGCTGCAGACGACGTGCAATTGCTCTTGTACCTGTCCGAGGTGATTCATGCACAATGTTTAAGATGGATTCTTCAATGTGAGGTTGTCGTCCAGTTCTTCTTCCACTCCTAGTATCAGAGGTGGCTTCAAATGACCCGTTTTCACACAGAGACCGATGCAACTTCTCGAACAGTGTGCTTTGGCATTATGGTTTGTTCGGAAACCATTCCTGGTACAACCGTAGTGCTGCTTTGTTGTTCCCATTAGCAGCACCATACATGAGATGCATGTCAGCTTTTTCCCTGTGTATAAACTCACCCATCATGCTCGACATCAGAGTTGCGAATTATCCTCTGACGCATCGGATCGTGATTTGTCTGGCTCACTACCGCTCTGTACCGCTGCTTCGCCAGCCAATCACAGCTGTAGTTCCTATTACTGTTAGTGTTCCCTTTTTTGAACATTTATTGTCAATACTGTATTGCTGCAAAGAAGCACTTTGCGTTGATTTTGTACATTAAAACATTTTCTATCGTGTTGTTTTTTGCTTTCATGTCTTAACCAATCACTGTAGAGCAGGGATGTCAAACTCATAGGTACACTTGGGCCAAACAAACAAGGTTTAACTTTAGGCGGGCCGCAAAAAAAAAATCAATATTCATAGAAACGTAGATTTATTTCGAATAATACAATAATAAACATATATATATATATTTATATAGAAAAGAACAAGAAAAATGTAATGTTTACGTCCTGATACTTGACATCTCTTCTCTGCTATTATCTTTCCTATTTCGTAAGAAATTTTGTTTGCAGCGATAACTTTCAACGCTGACCCAAGGTGAGCATCATTAATACGGTTTCTAATAGGAAACTTATTACCATTCATGACTGAAAATAACTGCTCGCACCGATAAGTGCTACCAAACATGGAAATAATTTCATATGTGAATTTTCGGGTCTTTTCAAACCTGGCTGGTAAATATTTGTAAAATTCAGGCACGCCCACTTCAACAATTTTGCTCTCAAATTTGAGTTGCATTGAATCTCGATCACCTCCATTTGCATATGGCTGGGTACTGAGTCAATACTTATTGAGAAAATCGAAGAAAACAAAAAAAATTTGCCTTCGAGGGAACTAAAATCATTAAACCTCATTTCAAATTCAGTTGTTAAATTTGCAATTTTTTTCTGCATATCTTTGATATGAACAAGTATCATCTAAACTTGATTTGTTCATGCTGCACGTCGGGAAGTGCGTCAAATCTTCATTTTTAAGTTGTTTTTCCCAAAGAACTAGTTGACATTTGAATGCTTTAATTATGTCAAACATGTTCGTAATGATATGATCTTTTCCTTATAACGATAAATTTAAATCGGTTAAGTGTTTGGTTATATCAACTAAGAAAGATAAATCTTGTATCCATATTGGATCGTAAAACAAACTTACGTCTTGATTTTTCGTTTTTAAAAACTGACATATTTCTTCTTTCAAATCCCAGAATTGTTTGAGATTCTTGGAACAAGATAACCAACGTACCTCGATATAGTAGGAAAAACCCGAATATTCACTATCTAACTCACTTAAGAAAGCAGTGAATTGACGCTGATTTAAACCTCGAGATCTTATAAAATTTATAACTTTTTTTATATATGACAAAACATTCTCCATATTTATTACTTTCGTGCATAGAACTTCTTGATGTATAATACAATGCATATGATGAATTTTGAACCGTTTGCCAAAGGTAGATTGTATTTCTGCAGAAGTCCAAAAACACAAGTAAATATATCTTCTCCTGTGGTAGTACCAGGCATCGGTATTAGTTCCAGTAATTCCTCAAAAATGTTAAAATTCTTGTCACAAGAACGAAGAAACACTGCTAATTGAGCTTTGCCACTAATGTCCGTGCTCTCGTCACAGGCAATAGAGAAATTTTCGAAACTAGATGATTTTGCTTTGATCTGATCACTTAAATTCGCGGCTAAATCAGTAACTCTTTCCGCAACTGTATTTCGAGACCATGAAATTGTTTGAAAAGGCTTCGAATGTTTAGCTATCAACTCGGACAAGACGTAGCTTGCATGTACCGCCGCTTCACTTTCTTGCAATACTTGAGTAAACATGGACTGTTGCTTTTTCACTCCTAACTTGAGCTCTTTCAACTTTTCTTCTCTCATTAATCCTTCGTAATTCTTATATTTCAATTTGTGTTGTTCATAATGACGTTTAATATTATATAACTTTGGTACATTAATAGTATTATTACATATCAAGCAGATTATTTTATCTTTTATTTCACAGCAAAAATATTCCAATTCCCATTTTACTTGGAATATTCTATGTTCGTCAGCGATTTTTGGTTTAATTTTACTACCACTTGGTTTTGATATAGACATACTGAATACAAAGGGCTGGAATAAACATGGTTAACGTTAAAAAGTTAACAAAAATTTATTCTTTCCACAAGAGATAAATCAAAATGCTGAAATATTTCTTCAAAAATATTCTAACAATATCACAAAATGTCAAACGTTTAGCAAAAATCAATTCAAAACAGAGAAACTAATTCTATCTTACAGCGAAATCGCTACAAATCAATCACAGCATTAAGTAAACAAACAGTTTGCTAGAACTACAGCTACTACTGAGATGAGTTGTTTGTTCTCGGCTTTTATAAGCTTTATAATTAATTTCTCGAATATACTGGAAATATCTATAAATATCTGGATTTTTGTGGATGGCAACAGCAATTACGAGATATTGGGTATTAAATGCACGCGCTGTTCTATTTTTAACCTTCCAACGCAGCTGTCTTTTCAAAAATCGTCTGCGTTGCTAAGGCAACATGAAGCAAATCTAATTACAATTCTAAATAAAAAAACTAACTAAATAAATAACTATGAAATCCGTAACAATATGAATTAAGTAATAATTAATAATAAAGCAAAGTGCATGCACATGCATGCACCAATATATCGTACAAAACTATGATTGGAAAACTGAGACCATGAGTTCGGCCACATTCGGCTATCGGGGGATGCGTACAAGTTCTGAGTGCACGTGTCCCCCAAAAGCCGAAGGTAGCTGAACGCAAGCTACTCACACGCATTTGTAATTTAAGTAGTGTGTGTGTCAGCTCGCTGGGAGTAATATAACAACACTGAATAAATTATCGTTAATTACTTAGCAGTAAACATTTCATTTTTTTCTTCGTCGATATGTTATTTTATTATTATATATTATTATTTGCCGATATATTGGCCGGGCCGCAAAAATATTTGTTGTTGGCCGCGAGTTTGACATCCTTGCTGTAGAGCCTACATTTCTATACAAAAAATGCGTGTTTTAGTACGCTCCACCACCCCTCCAAGTTTGTCTCATGATCTCTGAAACACCCTGTATATCCAAAAGTGTCGCCATTTACAAATTACTAAATATTAAATGTTACATCTTCCTTTTTTTTTAGTGCAAATTCAGTCCAAGTACTTGGCTGGCTGTCTAATCATTCTCTCACTTGTAGTTCTTCATCACTTACTGTTCCTTGTTTCTGAGTTAGCAGAGTCTGGTATTTGATTTTCTAAACTTCGAGAATATCTAGGATCATACTTTTTAACCCTGTGAGTGGCATGACCGGCTTTATCTGGTCATAAGATTTTTTGTTACTTAATACATATTAACTTATAACTTAAGATATTTTGCTTTCTGTCTTTAAAATGTAAATGTAATCTTAATGTAAGTTTATGAAAATAGAGACTAAAATAAGTAATTATATAAATTTCGCTAATGAGTGCTGCGTAAACATAGGTCTTCATGAGAGATCAAAAAACCTGTCTCACTCAGAGAGTTAAGATCTGTTTGTTGTGCATTAACTCTTGTCCTGTTCCTCTGATATTCTTTTCAGTAATTGAACTGTTTTCTTTAGTGTCTCTAATGCCTCTTCTATTTTTTCTAAATACCATTCCTCCTGATCTCTGTATATGTGATTTCGCCATCTTATATACTACTTCTACAACTGTTGGTTTCCAGTGATTATCTTGATATACCCAACACAGTCTCCTATGCTTAGCGAGTAATGTTTTTGTAAATGACGATCATGTGACTTTTGCGTAGTTCTTTCATGCTTGATTTTTTAATTTTTTCTTTTACATTTTTCACAATTTGAGGTTTCAATAATTCTTTGAATGTAGGAAGAATTGTTCTTGTTCTTCTACTCATAAGTCGTTGAGCTGGTGATCCTAACATCTCATTAGTTGGAGTGTTCCTATGAGCTAACAATGCCAAATAAGGATCAGTATGATCTGCTTGAGCTTTCTTTAACAATTTCTTTGCCATTTGTATTTGTACTGAACACTCTACTAATCCATTCAACAGTGGCTCGTTATAAGTTTAAATTGGTATTTCTTGGCAAATTTGTTACTTGCAAATTGAGATCAGATATCACTATCAGTGGTATGCAGTGTCTTGCAAAATGAGATTTCATATAACTGATCACTGTCTGATTTCGAGGATCTGATAATTTGGAGCTTGTAAAAAAGTTGGAATAGTAATCTACAATTAATAAGTATACATCTTTATTAATCTCAAATAAATTTTTTCCAACTAAGGTCATGTGGTATCACAGGCTCCCTTATGTTTTTGTTCTGGTAATCATTACATATAGGAGATTTTTTTTAACTGCTTGTGCATAAGTGGCGGAAAAAAACATTTTCAGCTTTTTTCTTGCGTATTTCTATCCCAAAGTGACCCTCATGAATTAAATTTAACATCTCTTTTTGCGTAGATAAAGGGATAATTACCCTTCCTTCTTTGAAAAATAAGTCATTTTCCATTGTCAACTCATCTCTGTAGTCCCCAAATACTTTAACTTGAGATTCCAGCTGATGTTTCCTTTCTGGCCAGCCTCTCAATATATAAGCCTTTTTAAGCACTCTGAAGTGGCATCACATTCACTTTCTTTCTTCGGTTCATAAATTTTATCATCAGATGCTGGAATCAGCTTACAAATTGTTGTATCTTCATAATTATCTTCTGTTGTATTCAAATATGTTGTACTTAAAGTGTCTTCTATTATTAAGTCTTTCCTCTTTTTGTATCGTACATCTAGTACATATTTTTGTAAATTTAACAGCATTCTTTGCAATCGCTGAGGTACTTTAAAAAGAGGTTTCTTAGTTATGCTTTATAATGGTCTATAGTCAGTTTCAACTGTAATACTTTTACCATCTATATATTGATAAAATTTAGAACATCCAAAAGTAACACGAGAACTTGCATCTGCTGAAAGAGTTACATCCTTATTAATATCATAGAATCTTAATACAGGTGCTTTTCAGTCCACTGCCAGAGAACATTTTTCTCAAGTGGCTGTCTTAATGGTGCACTAATAGTAGTTAAGTTAGGAATAAGTTTTGCTAAATAATTAATCATTCCTAAAAATCTTTATAGAGAAGGTACATCCTGTAGATTGTAGCATTTTATCAATTGCTTCCTCTTTTGAAAAATCAGGTTTTAATCCATTTTTACTTAACTCAAGCTCTATATAGCTCACACAGTTTTATTTTACACTTGGCCATATTGAACTTCCGATTACTTTCTCATGCTCTCTGGAGTACTTTTTTAAGTCATAGGTCATTAGATCCCTATGTTAAGATATCATCTATATCATTCTATTCATAAGATATCATTCAATGCCTTCTAGATCTTCTATTATTTGAATTAATTTTCTTTGGCAAATTTCTGGAGCTGAACATATGCCAAATGGTAAACTTTTAAATTTGTATCTGCAAAAACGTGTATTGAATGCACACAAATAACTAGCTGTATTTGCCAAAAAAGCACTATTAACATCTAAAACAAAAAATATTTTTGCGTTTGGCATTCTAGTGACAACTTCATCTATGGTGAACGTAGGAAAATGTTTTCGTTTTATCGCTTTATTTAAATCTTTAGGACAGTGTTTCCCAACCTTTTTTTGTGCTTTTGTGGACCTAATCCTCACTAAAATTCTTATGCGCCTCGTAGCATATGCATAGTTTGTAATATTCAAAAATTGAAATAATCACAAAGGAAACTTCAATGATAGGTTTTAGTAAGAAATCACTAGGAAATTTTGTAAGGAAACATAGTAAGTAAACTTTCAAGACATATAATGGAGAACTGAAATTCAAGTACAAAATGATTTTAATGAAAGTTTTTTCTGTATTATTTTTAGCATTAGTAATTATTTATTATTTAAATTTAGCGAGATCCTTGCACTTGATGCTTGCTGCAAAGAGATTTTTATCTCAGGTTCCAATTTAGTTAACTTCAGTCTTAAGTTTCCTCATTTTATTATATACAGCTGATTTTTTTTAGCAGAAAATCATTTATGGCACTAAATTCAGCTAAATATGAAGATAGAAATGGTAATAATAGTTTTCTTGCACATTTTGTGGCATTTGAATATTTGATTTCTATTTCCTCACAAAGCCATGCCATCACTCCTTTTATATTAAATAAAGTTTTAATTCCCATCGTTTTGCATTTCTACAAGCTCTTGATACTGCATATTTGATATATCAGCCAAATCCACTAACAATGGCTGCATCATCCAAGTTGAAAAATCAGTTTGTTTCAAATCAGAAAATCTTTCAAAATCAGCCAATAAAATTTTCAGATGATTAACAATAACATGTATCGTCGTATCAGTCACTCAGCATTTTTGGAGCCAATGAAACTTTTCAAAATTTTTGTTGTAAATATATGCCTGACATAATTCAATAAAGGAAAAGAAGCCAAATATCTTCGCTTTTGCATTGGCAAGAGTTATTTTCTCCTTGAAGTTGTTTGTTTAATATATTTAGTGTTTAAGAGGTATGGGCTAAATAATTCACATATGCCTTAGCATCAACCATTAACAGATTTTTCATTTGGGGTTTGTCGTTTAAAAACCCCAAAAAGTGTCAAATAGTTCCATAAATCTTTTCAAGCAGTTCCTTTTCAACAGCCATCTTACTTGAGAGTGAGAAGTCTCATATAGTCTTCATTTTATTCTTCACAAAATAACTTGAAGAGACATTCACATTTGGCACTAGCTGTAATAGCACTGATACACTTTATGATTACTTTTATTATTGATTATTAACATGATTACTTTATAACTGAATTTAGTAGTTCATTTAGAACAGATTAAGTGTTCTTAGCTACCAAGTGTTGCCCATGAATAACACAATGCACAAGAAGCATTTCTGGATTCTCATCTTTCATCAATTTTAAGCAACGCCTTTTTCTTACCCATCATATTGTTAGCACTATCTGCGGCATAAAATGTTATATTTTTCATTGGTATATTTTTGACATCTAAGTAATTTTTTAGTTTACTATAAATATCTTTGGAGGTAGTGATGCTTTCTAATCATTTGCAGAACAACATTTCTTCGACAAAATCACTGTCTCTTGGAGTTGATTCTTCCATTTGCATCGAAGGTGTTCTTATTTTCAGCTTTTCATCAATATCCTCACTTATTTCATCTCATGTTCTACTAACAGTATTGTTATTTAGTGGCTTGGCTTTTACATCTTTGTCATCTTTTTCAATAATCGTTTTAAGAAATGCTGATATTGATGATTTGATTTAATTCTCCCCTGTAGTATGACTTTTCCCAGATTTAGTGATGAGTAATGAAATTTGATAACTAGCCTGAAGAGTATGATTAACAGTTGCATTATGAGCAGTAAATAGAGACTTTAATGCTATTCTTTTTTCAAAATTTTTCTTTAAAGTTTAAAAATAATTCAAAACTGAATTTAATATTAGCATTATGTTTCACCTTCAAATGTGCCTCAAGACAACTTCGTTTCGTTGATTCGTTGGTCAGGTAATGTTGGCATAACAGAAAGGTGACTGTTAAACGTGTACAGCAGGTATGAATGTAAATTTTAAATATTCCTCCAAATACTGACGGAGACGGAACTTTTATCTTACTTGCACCATTCATTTCACTAAGGGCGGAGACAAATAAATGCAAGATTAATTAAAAACTTCGTCACACCACTAAATATAAACAAAGCTGAAAGCAGCTGCTGTTGCCATTCAATAGAAGAATGATATACCTGTTGCTGCTCCAACAGTTAAAAATAAAATGAATTTGTTGTCTGACATGGTGCGAAAAACATGTGTCAGTTATTTAAATGTCCATTAAAAGCATTTGATTGTCCATATCTGTAGTGAAAATTCTTTATAAAGTATTTAAAATGCACCACAATTTAAAAACTTTTTTATGTGTACATCACTTACATTATTCTTTATTTTGGGGAATAAAAAATGAAATTTTGGAGAATTTTGACTTCTTGAAGAAAATTTACTTAACGTTCCTTGTCCCCTTAAACTCTGGACAAGTCCATTTTCAAATTGCCCCCTGTGGGGTGTGGACCCCACATTGGGGAACACTGCTGTAGGTAACATTCTTATTAGGTTTATGCTAGGTTTGACAACTGTGACCATTGAATTTAACCATTCAGTTGGTTCTCTTGCTTTCTCAATAGCATTTAAATTTTCTAAACTACAAAGATGTAGTTCTTTCTCTGCTTTATCTCATATGGCTATGGGTATTTTTCTTGGAAGATGAATTACTGGTGTTGTATCTTGTTTTAACTGAATTTTATGTTCTCCATTCAAACAACCTAAGTCTTCAAATACATCTTTGTATTCCTCCTGTAGGTCTTCGTTATAAACAGACGTTACTTTTTGAATGAAACCTAGGTGCAGACATGATTTTAATCGTAATATAGAGAGTACTTCTTTGTCAATAACTAGGAATTCTACAACATAATTATTTTTTCCATATTGTCATTTAAGTACTGCTTTTTCTATAGTATCCGTTTCATTCCCAGAAAATGTAACTAATCATTTAATTTCAAAATTCTGTATCAGAACATCTAGCAATTTCACTTTGCTTTTAGAAATAACATCGCGTATTGCTCTTGTATCTTAACTGCAAATTTTCTTTTTATTAGCATTAACATCAACAGTCCATTTCTCTTCTGTGTTGTCAGAACTAAAGTTTAATGTACCTGCATAAAATAAATAATTCTTCCTCAGAGTCATGATTTAGTAATTTAATTTGTTCCTCTTTTATATTTACCTTGACAGCTTCATTTTTTATTTTACAGCTTTTACACTGATTTGCAAAAGAATTTGCCATTTAACACTTGTGAAAGGTTTTTCATACAATGGATACTTTTGATATTCATGAGATATTCCACATTTAGAACAAACTTTTGTCACTTGTTTCTGAATATTTACCTCTTTTTATATATTCTTATTATATTTATTTGTTTCTTTTTCACTATCGGTTTCCTTATCTTTTATTTTTATTTTATCTGTACTTATTTCTGAAGATCTCCATATATCAAAAGCTTTTTCTAATGTAAATTCTGATTCATGTAATAATCTTGCTCTCACTACATCATCTTTAATACTACGAACATTTTATCCTTTATTAGACTATGCGTTAATTGTACAAACTTCCATGTTCTAGCTTTTATTTCGAAGGTCAGTTACATACTCATCTATGATCTATAGTAAAGAATAAATGTCTTCCATATGTAATAATATTCCTTAATTTCATTTAATTTCTTTATCACTTTTTACAGAAAATGCATTACATATTTCCAGACCACGAATTCTGTTACATGAAGAAAAGCATTAACTCTTACCTTCTCTTCTTTATTATGTAATCCACTAGCTACATCATATATTTCGAATGATTGCAACCATCTTAGGAAATTTAAAGCAAGATTTTCTTAAAATTTCATCGGCTCTGGTGGTTTTAAACTTCCCATTTTAAAAGCAAAACATTCCTGACACCATATAAAATAAAGAGGGTGCACTTTTAAATTTTTAAACAATTTATTTAAAATCATAGAATATTAAATCTTACAGAGAACTGCAATACCAACATAATTATATTTTTATAGGCATCCAAAAGTGTTGCTATTCAGAAGTTACTAAATGTTAAATATTGCCATGTACAAATTACTAAATATTAAATGTTACAGTACCAAATATTTTGTATTGTTTCCGGTTGGAGAAAATTGGTGTTATACCCAACATTCACAAAGCTTTTCTAGACATTTGTATTTCACCTTCTGATAAAGAGTGTAGTTTTTGTGGATTGGAGAAATGGCCAACTGGAAGCACTTTTGGCATCGCAGTCTAGTGTTTTATCTGTTGTATAGCCCTTTCTTGCTTGGAATCGTGATTCTGTATCAAATTGTTTTAAACCGTAAAAATGTAGAATATTGAGAAAATGTGTTAAAATTATTGATGATAAGCTTCTGTATTGGTAACTATGTAGCAAGTGTGCGAAGCAAACAAGAATTAAAGGTTTTCATTAAAGTGGCAAACAATGAATGAAAGTCTAGTCACGTCAAGTTACAACTTTAACATTGTCTGACCCAAACCCATATTTGGAACAGCATCTTGTACCAGAAGTTTCAGTCAGATGATGGACAGGCATTCCGATGGTAGCTCATACTTCCAAGATCCCAGACAACCTTGAAAAGTTACTTAGCAGTCCAACAGGAGGCCACTTTGGAATAACTTGAATTTCTTATATCCACACTTTGCATGCAGTTAGGGAGCACTTCTACTGGAGTAAAGCTAGGGCTGATGTGCAATAATAATGCCAGTCATGTGATTCTCTTGCAGGCTGGAAAGTACTCATGCAGCTGAGGAAATCTGCAATGCTGCAACATAAAAGTGCATTTTGAATGTATCACCTTTAACATCCTGGGACCTCTGCCAAAATCTGCTTATGGCAACAATTACAACCTCATTGGCATTCTTTATTTTACAAATTATTATTCAGTTATTATTATTACAGTGCTAATCGGCTGTCACAATACCAAAGGTAAAGGTGCAGTATTGGATTTCCAGGTTTGG
>KK115843.1:214990-252199 GCA_000611955.2 Stegodyphus mimosarum | reverse complement strand
TTTTTTTTTTTTTTTTTTTTTTTTCTTTTTTTTCCATATTTCGATTCTACGACTCAAATTGTGCCAAGTTTCGTAAAAATCGCAGGAGTAGTTTTTAGAAAATTAGCTCTTTCATGTTAATTTTAATTGAAGTTGACATATAGTTATTAATATGTCTTTTTTTATTAAATTTGCTTGATTCCTTCTTTCACATTCTGAAATTTAGGTTCATTCCAAATAAAATTCTCCCATTTTTTTATGATTTTTTAATTGTATATTTTTAAATATTTTTTATAAATTTTTTGAAAAATTTTGAATTCTAATCTATAAAATTTTTACCACCATCTATAAGTAGATGTATTTCTAAGCATACCTTCAAAAAATTACAGTTTTTTTTATTCAAAACTTCCTAAGGTATACGCGAATTTATATATTTGTGCACTTTGAAATTTGATGTATTTCTTAAAAGTGATAATAACACAAATGTGGTTTATGTAGTTTGTTAAAATTATTTGAAAGTATGAAAGATAACTTTTTTTCTTGTTCATGTGCAATGAAGAAAAAAAGTAAAATAGGTTGTTGTAAATTAAGAAGTTCACCAAGTGAATTATTCTTGGTGCAAGCTGAAAAAAATGCACCAAGATAAAGTTTTAAATTTCTCACCAAATATTAAAAATTTTACATGTATGCATAATTTGAGTCTTAGTATCAAACTCTAGAAAAAAATGGTATGTTAGTTTAGAAAAAGTTCGATTTTGTGTCAAGATATGTGTATGTTAGAACAATGCTATATATAAATCTATAATATATCCTAAGTCGCACTTTAGCGACATGGAAAACGCAAGTTAAATTTCAACAGTCAGTCCAGTAGAATGGGAGATAATAGAACTGTCCCAATTTGTGTTTGTGTGTGTGTGTGCGTGCGTGCAAGGTGTAGTTCTGTATAGGGGTTTGATAACCATAGGGCATTGTGTATTGAAAAAGATGAATATGCAAGAAAATCTGCTTCAACACTTAACATGCATTGTTCAGTATTTTTCTGTGTTATCTGCTCTTGCATGGCACAGGTTACACAGTAAAAAAAGTCGAATGATGGCACAGTTTTGTAATGCACTCATAATGGACATTATGTGAATGTCATAATCTTTTTAAACAAAAATATTGATGTATATTAGTAATTATCATAATTATTCATATTCTTGTATATTGCAAGTACAGTGGTAGTGGAAGGAAAGCATAATATGAATAAATATGTGTTATGAAAATACAGGTAACTGTAAGTTCACTTTTTTCTGTCAGCTGTAATAGATAGATTGCAGTATGTAGAAGGAGTATTAACATAACATTGTGTATTGTCTAATATGTGTAAACAGAGAGTATAAATTGCTTCTCTTGTTGTAGTTTATGGCATTTAGGTTATATGTTTTGCATTTTGTATTGTATTTTTCTATCTCTTTTTTATGTCTTACATTGTGTGTAAATTTGTGTTTATTCATTTTTTATTTGATCTGTGTATAGCTATGTGTTATTTCTTATATATTTGCATGTGTGTGTGCATGCATTTGCATGTACATGTGTAAAAAATCTACAATGCAAATATCACCTCCAAATTTTTTAAATTGCCAGCTTGGCTAATAATAAAATATCAATAAGTTATTTAATTTCACAAACAAGGACAAAATACCAACAGAAGATAAAAATATTCAATCATAATGATCCAATTAGCAAAAACATATTTAATAGAAACTTACTATAAAGTAAGCAAAACTAATTACTATAAAGTAAGCAAAACTAATATTTTTTTAATTAAACAGGGATTTATGATCACGTAGTTAACATATGTACAGGATGTTTCAGCATAGTGTTGTTTCAAACTTTCAGGAGAGGTAGAATACACTTAGGTGATGGAAAATCACATGGCAATGCATGGATGCAAATACTTTCCTGGCATGGTTCTGATGACACAAAATACGAGAAAGGCATGAACAAAGGAAAGGAAGCATGTTTATTATGCTTAGTAAAGCAGAAACCAAGAAATAGGAAGAAAAAAAAAACACAACAATCGGCATAAAAGATGGTGTTCGAAATTACGACCCAGGACCTTGATGTCCCCATATCTCCATCACCTGTAAGATCTGATATTCTGGAAAATACGTTGCATATCCCCAGCAGTACAAGTTCTTCAGCACTATTAGCGGGTATTTTGTTCACCAATGTCTCCGCCTGAATGCAATGTATCCTCAACATTGGATCAGAAGTGGTGGTCTGGTGCATTGGCCAGCAAGATTGCTGTAACTCATTTGCATTTACTGCTTCCTCTGGGGGTATGTCAAGATACTGATTACAACCCCCTCCCCTGTTAATAGTGCTGAGGAACTTGTTTCATGCATCAGGGCAGCTGCTGGGGAAGTCCAGTCATCCAGACATTTTCCAGAACATCATATCTTCCAAGCCCTGGAGATGGGAGGCCTCCATTATGTCTCCGGTCATAATTTTGAACACATTTTTTATAATGATTGTTTTCTGTTTTTGTTCTTATTTCTTGGTTTCTGCAGCACTAAGCATAATAAACATGTTTTCTCATGCTGTTCTTGTCTTTCCCTTCCCGTGTTTTGTGTTGTCACTACTGCACAAAAAAAACATTTCCAACCATGCATTGCTATGTGGTATTCTATCATCTAGGCATACTTTTTCTCTCCTGAAAGTTTGTAACTACTATGCTGAAACACCCTGTGTATGATGATGTAGTTTTTTTACAGAAGATGAAGCCAATACACTTTTTAGTCGTGGCTGAGAAAAACTGCTGTGTAGATCTGACTGGAGCGAAAATCACAATTGACTTGATGGTCACATTATTTTTATTCTGAACAGAAACAGTCATTCAGAAGTGCATTTTAGCTTAAATTGGTACTGCACAAGAAGTGCTAAATGGTCCCACAATTTATATGTATGCAGTTTACACTTCAGATAATAGAAGAAGAGGCTTAATGAAAAGACTTTCCTTGGCAGATCAAAGCAGGAGACGAGTGATATGTAGTAACTGTGGTGGTAGTTATAAGCTCTGAACTTTTTTTTTTTTTTTTCCTTTAAAAAAAAATTTCCTGAGCAGTGATTGGGCAAAAGATTTTGTATTGTAGTTACTGCAGGGAATTGTGATGTAATAAGGCGCTATATGGAGCCTTAAAGAGGAGATTATGTAATTAAAATTAAGAATTTAAGCACCATTCCAATTAAGTTTTTAATTTGGCAATAAATTTTTCATCATATTTTGATATCTTAAATGTAAGCACAAAGTCTGAGATCCAAACATCAGTATCCTGATCTCTAGACCACTGAGATTTTTTTTATTTTTCAAAAAGGGAGAAAGATTTAGGAAGTAGCATCTCACTTTAGTGTATGCATAATGCTTCACATGTGCACTGTGAGTATTTTTTATTAAAATAAATGCATGTGGAGGGCCCTGATTATTAATTTCACTTTGGCACTAAATAAAACACCTCCATGTTGAAGAAACACAATCATTTATTAGCATATGATCTGTATGATCTACAATGTAGCAGTTTAGCTACCTTTTGCATGGCATCTCAAACTGAAACATTCTACTAAAGTTCATTGCTGAATTTCACTCCTTCTGAATAATATATATTGTTGATGCCAACTTGGCATATATATTTTTTATTACTTTTTGGTTTCATTGCCACATGACTATCAACTCATGGCAATCAGAAAATGACTCATGCAGCAATGTCTAAATTTTTTAAAAATAAATATCAGTAGTTGAATGCCAAACAGCTCGTAACCTTTTATGTTAATATTATGCTTGGTGATAATTATAAGCTGGAGCCAATTTGCACTGCGTGTTGAGTGTGTTAATGAGAAGAAATTTAACAAAAATTTCCTTCCATATGTAAAAAATAGGTTTTATATTTGAAATGTAAAGATCAAAAGATTACATTTTGTGCTCTTTGAATTAATAATTTATTTGTTGTTTAGATAAGCCTTAAGTATGTGTGAGAATTTATTTGGGACTCAGAAGCCTTAAATATATGTGGGAAATCGATGCAAATACAGTCAATAACTGAACTAATATAATACAAGCATAATTTCCTTAGCGTGCAATAGAAGGAAGGTAAAACTTAACAGAACAATATGTTTTAAGTCACCTATCTCATAATACATCACCAGTAGTATATAGCAGATGCTAGCTAAACTTCATGATGGTAGCCCTGAATTTTAAGGGTTTTTGGATATTTCAAGCAAAAAGCAAAATTTTGCAGTGAATGGAATTCGTAAAGAAATGTGAAGTTATAGGTGGGAAGGCTATGGCTTGGTGAATATTCTTTGAAGACAAGACTCCACTTCGTTAAAACACAACTTTATTAATGCAATTATTCATTAAAACAGGAAACTTCTACAGGAATGCTCGAACATTCTCATACACAAGATAAGGATAGTGTTAGTGAGTTCGCTGGTTGCGCTGCCGGTTAATGCGAAAACAGCATGGCCTCATCTGGCGGCAGCCAAACGTAAGACTGTCACAGAGTATCTCCCAGTGATAGTCACAACACGAAAAGGTTGATTGCAAAATTCCGATTTTAAGATATCCGCATTCGAATAAAAGTTATACTTTAAAATGTAAGTAAAAAACAAGAAATACAAAATATATGAATAGTGATATGCAAGTAATAATATACTTAAATTCTAATTGAAATATATAACAGTACAATGAATATCATAATTAAACAAAAATAATGGAAAGTTAATAAAATAAGGATTTTAAACAACTCCCAAACGCATGCAAAAGAAATTAATCTAATTGTTTATATACTGTAACTTTTGCAGCAGACCACAAGAGAAAAGCATTCATTTATATTACGTTGATCAGTTTAACACAACGTCCACTGTGAGTAATTACTTGTTTTGGAGCAATGTTTAGAGTCTTCACAGACTTTTTGATGTGGAATCTGAGGAATTACTGATGTATCTATACATTCCAACAATATATGCTGGTTTTGAACGATCGATTGAAACTGTAATCTTTTTGTTATTTACCTCAGCATTTTTGTCCATTCGTTTAACAATGGCGTGAGATCCGCCGTAAAGTGGAGTTATAGGAGGTTTAACAGAATTGAAATACACGAGAAGAAGTTTGAAGTGCCGGGTGTACATAAATTGATAGATGAACATGCTTTGAGATTGGTATAACTGAAGGCATGACTAATTGAAGCTCTGACACGTAAGATTCAGCAGAAGGGACTGAATTCATAACATTCAGCATATCTGAGGATAAACAAGTTCAGCACAAGTAGCATTTGTATCTTTCTTAATGGCAGATCTGATACCCAACAGAACTATAGGCAAAATTTCAGTCCATTTTGGATTAATATGAGCCATTATTGAACTTTTAAGCTGCCTGTGAAATCTCTCAATCAGCCCATTGGACTGAGGATGTTAGGCAGTAGTTTTAATGTGTGTACCCAAAACCTTCATTAAATCCTTAAATAAGTGAGATTCAAAATTTCAGCTTTGATCAGCTGTTATTGATACAAGGTAGCCAAATCTGGCTATCCATTTATGCACTAGCACTTTACAAGTTGTCTGAGCTGACATGTCAGCAGTAGGTATAACTTCTGGCTATCTGGTAAAGCGGTAAATAATTGTCATGTAATAACAGTTACCTTCAGACGATAGAAGAGGACCCACAAAATCAATATGGATATGTGCAAATCTTGCGTCAGGCAAAGAAAATGTACCCAAAGGTGATTTTGAATGTCTATGAACTTTAGAACATTGGCATTGTGGGCAAGCTTGAACTGCAGTTTTAATAAATTTCTGCATATTAGGCCAAAAAATGTCACTTAGCGATTAGTTTTGTTGAAGCTAAAATACCGTCATAAGAAGGACAGTGAATCTGCTTAATAATGTTAGAGTGAAAAGATTCAGGAATGAACAGATGGAGTGTACCTGTGTCCATATTGCAGTAAAGAATAGCATCTTCTAAAGGAAAATAATGTTTCTCAAGTTTAAAATCTGCTGAAAATTGAGATAAAGAATTTTGAATTTCAAAGTTCTGAATTTGTGCTTCGGGTAACTTTTTAATCAATGTGTTGATTATCAGATACTGCATCTACCCTGGATAAGGCATCAGCAGTAATATTGTCACGACTTTTGATGTATGGTATATCAGTGGAAAATTGGCCAATAAAATCAAGATGACATAGTTGCCATGGAAAACAGTTTTCGGGCTTTTGCTTAAAGCATATACGGTACGAAGTCCAAGATCCAAACGTCCAATATCCGGAATGATCTAAAATACGAACATTGAAGCCACAAACAAAATATTTTTTAGGAAATTTTTTTTAATGCTTTATGCGTGCATATTTGATTTTTTTCCCGTAAGAAAGCATGGGAGAATCCCGATTCGTAATTTCACTCCGTATTACGTAAAATACCTCGTTATTGAAGAAACGATCATTTTTAGCATAAATTTGTGTAATCAATAATTTGGCTCCATAGCTGCATACCTGCTTGGCATACATCTCAACCGAAGTATTTTATATAAAAACAAAGTTGATTTTACAACTGCTAATATTTTACGAGGGTTGGAACTTTAATAGTGGCAATACAGCTGAAAAAACGCTACGCAACAAAACCAAAGAATATCGCGTATACCACACGTGAACTACATACCTACCTTACCTCTCAGCAAAAAGACTCGTCTGGCCTACGTCACGCGCATGCGGAGTGACGCGAAGAACGGATCCTTGTATTAGCTCGCGGTCTAAAGTAAGTGTTGTCAGGATGTTTTCAAAACAAGAACAACGATGTTGGATAAAAATTGAATGTGCCAGAGATCGTACAGCACGACAGTGTCATCAAGGGCTTCAAGAGGCTTGCTTTGCCTTACAGAACCGTAGCAAGATGGCTGAAAGCATTTAATGAAGGACGTTAAAACGTGGCAGACATGCTGCGGCCAGGTCGTCCGAGTGTCAGCGATGCAGACGTGCAAGCTGTTGCCTCACTAATGGACAGTGATCGCCGCCAAACGATTCGTCAACTGGCCGGACAAACAGGATTAGCGCATACGACTGTGCTGCGCATTCTGAAGGAACGCCTGTCCATGAGAAAAATTGCTTCACAATGGGTTCTTCATCAATTGACGGAAATGCAGAAATGGCTACGATACGATGCTGCCCGGACCCACCTGGAGTGCTATGAGAGCGAAGGAGATGCTTTTTTACGCCGTATCATTTTGCTGGATGAGACTTGGGCCCGATCGTACCAGCCAGAACTGAAACGCCAATCAAATGAACGGCGTCATCACGGGTCACCACGACGTTCGAAATTTCGTCAGAATCCCAGCAATGTGAAAGTCATGCTGATTCTCGTGTACGACTGTGATGGTGTCATCCTAACGCATACCGTTCCCCCACAGCAGACCGTCACTGCGCAGTATTACTGCTCATTTTTGGAGCACAATCTCCGACCAGTTTTGAGAAAAAAACGGCGACACTTTCTGCAGAACGCTTCTCTCATTTTGCATGACAATGCTCGGCCGCATTCAGCGCAAGCTGTGACTGATTTGTTCAAGCGATGGGGCTGGGAAGTGCTTTACCATCCACCATACTCCCCAGATCTAAGCCCTTGTGACTATGACTTAATTCCTAAGATGAAAGAACCACTTCGTGGCATTCGCTTCCAAACTGTTCCTGAGATTCTTGCGGCAGTAGACCAGTCCATTCAAACTATCAACAAAACAGGCGCTGCTACAGGTATTCTGCGACTTCCACATCGTTAGAAAGGGGTTGTACACAATGCTGGCGACTATATTGAAGGACTGTAAAACATGGTGACATGAATTACTTTTGTATTCCTTGTAAATAAATAGTTGCCACTATTAAAGTTCCAACCCTCGTATATCCCTGTCTGCAACCTGGCGAATCATTATTTATTGTATTTTGCTTTCATCACCATATGTTTATCAACACATGACAACCTGAGTAATGACTCATGCAGCGACACTTAAACAATTTTTTTTATATTAGTAATTGAATAACAAAGAGTATGGAAACCTTTTACATTGACATTGCGCTTTGCGATGATTACTGATTTAAATTAAGTGCGCTAAATCTGGACAAGGAAAAATTTAACAAAACTTTCTTTCCATATGCTAAAAATAGATTTTGTTAATAACTCATAGGCCAAAAGATTACATTTGAATTACTATTTGAACTAAGAATAACTGATTTTTTATTCATATAAATCCAGAACTGGCGGCAGAATTTAGGAAAGACAAAATTTTTCAAATTTAGAGAAGCACCGAGTAACAAAATTGAAGGAATAAAATTTTTAGAATTTAGGGAAAGCAGTGGGATCTAAAGCTAAGGGCCAGCAAAAATTTAATACTTTGGGAGGCGCTTGTTGGCAGACTTTAAAACCTGCAGAGACTGCATCAGGAGCAAAATATCTAGCACCTGCCGTCAGTGAGCATAAGTATATGTGCGAATTTATTTATTTAGGACTTAGATGAGCCTTAAGCATGTGCAAGAATTAGATGTAAGTATAATAAATAACTAAATTAATAAAATTCAGGCTTAATTGTCTCAGTGCACGATAGAAGCAAGACAAAATTTAACAGACCATTTTTCTCTTTTGTTGCCAATCTCATGCTGCATAGCCAGTAATCTATAGTGAACGCTACTTTACTAATTCCAAAGACTTTGTTAATATAGCAAATTGCACTGTTACTTAACTTTCTGATTTGATCCAGCTTATTATTTTTTTAGGCTGATATAATTACAACAATTTTTTGAAAACTAAAGTTTGAACTTTCGATTATGTCGAAAAGAGTTTCTCATTCTGGAGCTGCAAAAGGATCTACGAAGCGGAAGCATGTTTCAGTGTCCATTAAACAAAAGGTGGAATTGCTGCAAAAAAATGGATACATGCATATCTGTCTCAAAATTATGCAAAGAGTATGGCATTGGAAAGTCATCTATATAACATAACAGAAAAAGGAACTTCAGTAATTTTTTGTGGATTCCTACACCCTACTCGCAGTGAATAACAGAAAAATTATTCGCTATGCTAAAAGTGACGATCATGACAAAGTGATGATGGAATGGTTAGACAGAGATGCAGTAAAGTCATGCCATTGATGGGCCCAATGCTAATAACTCAAGCCAAAATATTTCATGAAGAAATGAACATAAAAACTGAGTGCATATATTCGACAGCTTGGTTAACCAAATCTTAAAATGTCCGTATCATAATGGAGTTAAAAATTTCAGAGGAAAAGCTTCAGCAGATACTGAAGCTGCTGAGCTATTTGCAAATGAATTCATTGACCTCATTATTGGTGAAACATTATCTCCAGGACAAATGTACAGGGCTGATGAAATGGGTCTTTTCTGACAATATGTGCCATGAAATACCTTGGCAACCTCTACAGAAGAGGCTCCAACTGATGTCAAAGATTCCAAACCTAGACTGAATATTTTAGCATGCACAAATGCTGGAGGAACACACAAGTGTAAACTTTTCATAATCACAAAAAGTACACAACCTCAAGCATTTAAAGGAGTAAAGATTTCCGTTATATATCAAGCAAATCAAAGAGCAAGGATGACACAAGCATTAATGTATGAATGGTTTGAAAATAATTTCATACCCGAGGCTCAGCAAAGTTTAAATTCGATTGGTTTACCTGATGGCAAAAATTGTCCTGATTGTAGATAACTGTTTGGCTCATATTTTCACTTAAAAGTTTTAATGAAAGTTAATTTATCCGTGTTATTCTTTCCTCCAAACTGTAAGTCCATCATTCAGCATATGGATATTGGAATAATGTGCACTCTGAAATGCAAATATAAGGTAGCACTTTTTAAAATCCATGTTAAATTTCTTGAATAATGGTAAGACTATTCAAGAGTTTTTGAAATATTTTTAGCTTAAAATCTGGTCTGCGGAGCATCGCAAGATCATGGGAGGATCTGCCTCCAGATACTTTCAAAAATGCATGTCATAATTTATGGCCAGCTGCCATATTTCTTGGTAAGGATGATAAAAGATAATAGAATTTGAAGGCTTTCAGATATCGCAAACTACAGGTGAAATTTTTCAATTAATGTATTTTGTAAAGAAATGTGGAGAAGCAATAATAAGTAAAGATGATATAACAGAAGTTTTTCATTGCGAGGACAGTATTCAAATCATCACTCAATTAACGGACTGCGAAATCTGTAGTATCCAGAAAATACTATTACCAATAGTGAAGACAGTGATGAGAGTTTATTGAAAAGGAAAAAATTTCGATTGACAAGTTAGTTGGAATTCTTGATACAGCAATTACAGGACTTGAACAGTATAACTTTGTAACTGAACAAGAAATTATGTCTGTCTACAGAATTGAAGAGAAAGTACAGTCAAATACCGAAAATCCGCCGACCTAAAATCCGCATTGCCTCTCAAAATATAAACAATGAATTTATAGGTTCCAGAAACCGCAGAATGGAGAATGAAATACCGAAGAAAAAATATTTATCCAATAATGACATCATAATTACCGAATAATAAATATTCCTGTGGTCACTAATATAAAAGAATAATATATGTACATATAATAATTTAATGCATAAAATAAAATAATGTAATAATGCATATTATTCTACATAATAATTTAAGTAAATGTATCTAATATGCCTTATTTATTTTGCACTTTTAGTCTGAATATTATGATTTGGCTTTTCTGTCCTGAAATCCGCAAAATCCTAAAATCTACACAACCTCTGGTCCCAAGCATTGCGGATTTCTATACTTCTACTGTATTAGCACAATAAACAATTCACATTCAAAAAATGTGTAATAAAGTAAGCAAATGCATATTCAGCTTTTTTGGGTTAATTTTGATACCGTTTAGGTCATAGATGCTTCATTATTTCATAAATCCTGATTTCATATTTTTAATTTTATAATTTCTGCATGCCATCTCACTAGATTTAAACTGATGATCTAATGTCCGAAAAAATCCCAAATCTGGAACCGCCGAAGTCCCGAGGAGTTCGGATCTCAGACTTTGTATTGTATTAAGGGATTTCGATTTGTGTAAATTGTAAAGGCCCTGCCTTCAAGCACATGCTGAAATTTCCTAATCGACAAATATATAGCCAATAGTTCTCGATCGTAAGTTTGCCATTTCCTTTGAGTTTTGTTGAGTTTAACAGATAGAAACACAATGGGTTCCCAAACTTGCATCAGTGCAAAGTGTCAAGGTAGCACCAAGAACAGGGTATCTGAGAAGGGTTGCCTCGGTAATTGCCTCTTTTGCATTGTCAAATTCTTTCCGAGTCTCGTCGTCCCGTCGGAGAGGTTATTCTTTCATTTTGCCTCATTGTGAAGGTTTCTTTTTATTGATGCGGCTTTCCAATAATGTATTCAAGGGAGCTGAAACATGTGAAGATCAGTAGACAGAACGTCTATAAAAGTTAAAAATGCCGAGCAGTTTTCTTAACTGAGCTGCAGAGTTTGGTTTAGAAAAATTTTAAATGGCTTCCACTCTGTTGGGTAAAAGTTTTAAACCCAGTTCAGATGCGTGAAAAACCTAAAAACGCTAAAGATGTTACACCAAAATTGCATTTAGATACATTATTTCTTAACCCATAATTACTTAATCTTTCAAAAAGAGCTTTAAAGTGTATCAAATGCTCAGTTTCGTCCTTTGACGCAATCAGCATATCATCAACAAAAGCAAATAACCTGGCAGCTCACGAATTACTTCATCAATAAACCGTTGAAAGGTTGCAGCTGTGTTGCATAACCCGAATTACATTCTTGTGCTCTTAAAAAGTCTGAAAGGAGTTGCAATAACCATTTTACAGACATCAGAAGGATTAATTTTAATTTGATGATAGGCTTTTACCAAGTCTAATCGAGAAAATACCTTTGCTCCATGCAATTCTGCTGCAAAATAACAAATGTTGGGAATAGGATATTTATCCCTCGCTGTTTGAGTGTTTAACCTCGGAAAATCTTCTACACGTCTCCATTCATTTGTGCCTTTCTTCGACACCATGTAAACAACATGGAGAGGAGTAATTACTTTTGGAGATTTGCATGTGGCCTAAATTTATCATTTTTTGGATTTCGTTCTTAGCAATTTTTAATCTATCTGGAGCTAATCTCGTAGGCTAACAACATATGACACAGGAGGACCTATAGTTTCAAAGAAGTGCATAGTATTATGCTTAATAGTCTCATTAAGATGAAGAAGCTTCGACAATGAAGGATACTTATTATTATATACACTATTAGCAATAACTGCCTTAATAGAATACAGATGTGTGTTAATTACTCTGCAGTTAATTTTTAAATCAACAAGCCTTTTGTTCCTTAAATTAGGTAGTAAATCAAAATAATGCAAAAAAGTCAGATCCAGTAATATTCGTTGACACTTTACATGCATTAAAAAAAAACAAAATTAAAATTGCGATGAAGACCAAGGTCAAGACAAAGATTTTTGTCTGTGAACCGGAATTAGAGTATCGTTGGCAGCAGAAAATATCCTGATGTGTTTCATCTTTGGTTGCTGAGAGGAGACTGACGTCTAAGCCAGTGTCACACAAAAAGATTTTGTTTGACTTTCTGTCTCTAATAAAAAGGCGACGAGACTCGGAGGGTAAAGTGCGAGTCACCATTACACTTTTCGTGGTTCGTTTACCTGAACCGTACATAGAGGAACACACTTTTTGTCTTCCTCATTAAATTTGCAATGATACCAGCAATAGAAAAAATTCGAAGCAGCTTTAGCTGAAGGGTTTCACTTTCTGTTTGAGCGGTTTTTGGAAATACTGCGTGATTGTCGTAGAGACAATACCTCACCAGTAGGGAATCGAATTTCGGATTATTAGATACATTGGCAGATACAGGTGAAGAAACTGTGCTTTCTTGAGCAGGAGTAACTTCCTATATTCGATATTAACAATACTGGCAGCTTTTGAAGAATTGAGTGGCTCAACCAACGTGAGGATAGATTGAACATTTGACAGCATTTGCTGAATAAACAATGAATCAGATAGGTTGTGTTTTCCGCATGTCTTTTCATGATACAAAGCAGTTTTGATGGTTTTTCTGTCTCCAAGCTGCTCCTCAGTGAGTAACATCCGAATTTTCTTTGTACTGCTTTTCCCACATTGATCAGTAATGGCAGCTTTCACGTCTTCGTAAGAAGAATCTGTGCATTCCCGAAATATGATATCTCGAACCAGAGAAGCAATCTCCAGCAGCAAATGAGTAATGCAATAGTTAAATTTTGTTTTGGGATCTGTAACAGTCTTGGGTGCAGCTAAAGCAGAAGTTGATTCGCACATAGCAAACCACAATGCCATGTCAGTAGGCTGCTGCTGTATCTTCCATGGCAGTGGCTGTAGTGAAAAAAACAAACGTTCTGAAAACTAAGCTTCTGAAGCTCCATGCATGTAAATGGGTCGCCATTATAGGTGACCTAAAATACAACTTTATTAACACGACTATTGATTAAAACAGGAAACTTCTACATGAATACTCATACTCAAGATAAGGACAGTGTGAGCGAGATCACTTGTTGTGCTGACGTCATCTGGGGGCACGTGCAGCCAAAACATAAGCTTGCCACATAGTAATAAATGAAGATGAACGGAAGTTTTTTTTTTGTGATGACACTGCCCCAATTATCCAATTAGGAAATGCTCAAATCCGTGGTATGGTTTTAAATCCAGAAAATAGTGAAGAAAGTGACAGAAAGTTTCTTGAGAACAAAAAAATTTCAATTTACAATTTAGTGTGAATTCTCGATTGACAATTACAGATCTCGAACAAGGAACTTTGTAACGGCGCAAGAAATTGTCTGCCTAGAAAAATAAAGAAAATGTGTTAGCATTAAAAGTAAAGCAAATTAAACAACTTACGTAGAAATAAATGTTTAATAAAACAAACAAATAACTATTGAGTTTTTTTTCCTAAATTTTGATACCTTTAAAGTCATAAAATTCTTTATTAATTCCTAAACGTTTATTTCATAGTTTTTATAACTTTGTGTGTCATACTAGATTCAAACTGATGATCTAAAACCAAGAATTTCTGAATTTGGCGTGACCGGATCTCTGATTTTGTCCTGTGTATACAATACCTGTCACATATTAAAAGGATTTCCATTTGAAACATTTTTAGAGTTTATTAAGCGAATGAATTTAATAGATGGTGATTTTTGTACTTCAACTCATGATAATCAGTTATAAGCTTTTCTAGTAAGTAATCACGAATTGCTAATTCAGTAAGTAATCCTAAAATAATAATTAAAATTTCATCTTAAAATTAAACAGTTTACATAATTTTGAAATTTTTTTGTAATTATGTTCTTGTTAAAAAAATTTTTCTCTTATAAACAATTATTTTATCTGTGATTGTTTTATATTGTCCAACACTAGTTTTTCAGTTTTATATTCAGTTTTGTAAAACTGCTGGTAGCATCTTTGATTAGTCAGTGCCTTTCAGTTTGAGAGTTTTTCTTAGAATTTGCAGTGTTTTTCTAGATTCAGTTGATGCTGGCATATCTTCAGTTTTTTCTTGTAACATTTTCGCTGTCAATTTCTGTAGTTCTTTTAACACTTCTTATAATACAGTAGTCAGGTTTTACTTTGTTGTCTCAATGTTGTCATCAACTGACACGTGTTATAAAAATTTATCTTCTGAACTTCCCTCGCTGACATCTGAAGCATCATCTGTAGCTTGCAATTTCTCTGAGGCTTCTTCTACATAAAAGCATTATTTTCAAAAACAATTTTTTATTAATTTTAAGAAATTGTCACCCTGCATTCATTATAACATGCATAGCCTCTGACAGAGATATTTATTTACTTATCTCCTTCAAAGTACTTGCATTTTCACAAAATTCAATTCTCAACTCTTTTTCTGTAATGCACCTTTGTAAGATTTCATAATACCCTGGTCTATAGGCTGTATGTAAAAAGTTGCATATGCAGAACATTTTTTCCAAAACAAGGTCAAGGGTGTGTACTGTGCAGTTAACTAATTAGTAAAGCTATTTTTTATTATTATTTTTCAATTCACCATATTGTTTAAAAAAATACTTTTTTAAATATTACCTGTGATTCATGAGGTCTTGCTGCTTCTTTCTGCTTTTGTCAATAATAAAGTAGCTTTTTCTTCAGTTTCGTAAACCAGCTGTTGTTTCGCTTTCTTGTAACATTCTTCAATGCGATTTTGTCTGTATTGCAAATTTCATGTAGCTTGTATTCAGTTAGCAAAGTAATATGTCTTTTATTCAGATATCAGTCATTTGATATCTGCCTCTCCCTTCTCACCATGCAGTTTCTGTTGAACAGTATTGTGGTTTCCCCCCCCCCTGTCAGTTGATTCAAAATTCTCTCCAAGCATGTAGTGAATTAGGGAAAAAAGCTTCTCGATGTAGAAACATTTTTTAGTTTCATAATCAGAAACCATTCTGAGAAAATAGTTTCGACATCTCTCGGTCGTCTTTTTTTGTGCTTCCTTGAGACATATGGATTCTTTATTTCTCATTATAATTAATTTTTTAAGTGAATTCCACAATGCTGTTTGGGAAATTCAGAGTTTAAATGTAGTTTTTCCTTGGCTGAATTACCAAGAACATCAAAATCTTTCACTAATTCATCCTTTGCTTCTGGGCATTTTACACTTGACATTTTAGATATGGTCTAAGTTAAGCATTTAAGAAATTTTTAAAAAAAGCTTCTTTCAGTGCCTTATTCAAATTGCAAAGCTTAATATTTCTAGCCAGGAGAAAGATTGCAACTTCATCATTTTGTAACTCTCGGTGAGCATAATGTGTCAATTCTAAAGAGAAGATTTTGAATGTGAAGCCCTTAAAAGATGAGATACAGATGTTGTACCTCCTCTCAGCTGGTGTTCAAGCAAGAGCTCTCACTTGCTGGATTGTTTTTGTTAGTGTTAAGATAAAGAAATTCTGCCCATTTGAAGTCCATTGCTGACAAAGGACTCTTAAAAACAGTGTGTCACAGCTATAGGGACCGGGGGATATGAAAATTCCAGTCAAACCTGTTTTATTGAAGTATCATACCTGAACAATTCAGCCTTGCTTCACAGTACTTAAATGGATGAACTAATAAAAACTTTGACAGATATCTGTAGAATATGCACTGTCACTCCTTTGCAAATGGGAATTTTATAAGTGACAGATGAATTTAATAAGTGGCAGGCACTATATATATATTTCTTGTTTCGTATGTGGAGATTAGTGTTTACAGGGTGCTTCTGCTTAATTCCTCATCATTCATATAAGTTGAAATGTTCTAGAACTACAGAAGCAAAATTTACTATTTGGAAAGTTATTATAGGCTGTTACATCAAAAATTTTGCGGAGCTTCTAATTACAAATTAAAAAAGTTCGAATTTCTGTCTGAAAAATGAGGCACAACTGACACAAGTTCTTGGTTACCGAGTTCAGCATTCTTATTTAGTATGTGAAGTCAAGCGTTTTGAACATACCACATATATAGATGGTAAAAAAAGGCTGTAATTAAATTTTCTCATTTAATGCTGAAATAGTTAAAAGGAATGTTAAGAAATGTGTGAGAAAATAGTAATCTGTTTAACAAGTTAGTTGTTTTAATTTATTTAGAAATATCCTGTTTGTACTTCAGCATAAATGTTGCATGAAAGACGTACACAAATGTGAATCTTCCCACAGTCACAGTAATTTAACAGGACATAAAAAGGGTCTGCAAAACATATTTCCATTTTCCTTCATTGTTCTAAATAATTTAAGAAAAGACAAATGTAATGAATGGAGTTGTGTAAAATCGTTCTGTGAATTGAAGATGATATGAGCTATTCATATTCGCGGCTTTCTTCAAAGTACACAAATAATCAAAGTAGCATGATTTTGTGCCTAATAATTAGTGAACACCAAAATTAATTGCTCATTTTCGGGAGAGTTCAGCTTCCCACAAAAAGGACGTCTGGAAGATTTGGCTGAAGCTTAACTGGCAGAAAGAATGATGCATAATGAATGATTTCCTATAGAACTGCTAAGAAAACATTGTAACAGTGGTATTTTGAAAACCATGGAACTGGCAAGCTCAGTTAGATTTTCTTCAGTAACAAAGAGTGATTCCATCACACAAGCTACATTGGCAGTCAAAATAGTAGGATTTAGTCATCTGAAAATATACCTGTGTGATACACGCAGAAAACTGAAGTCAGGGTTGCCGCGCTACTGGGAAAAGTCAGGGAAGTTGATAATTGACCAAAAGAATCAGGGAATTTAAATATTTTAGTTCAAAATCTGGAAAAGTCAGGGAATTTCATATGGCGATTCCCAAAAAAGCAGTTTGTTGTGCCACTGTTGGAAAGAGTCACTTTCTTTCAGAATTCTGTATCATGTGAGCATCATTTGGAAAGCTGGCATGGCGTCAGTTTTCGCAGCTACAATTCTGATTGTCTTTTTAAAAGGCAAAGCGAGTTTCCAGCAACTTTGGCTTCCAGTAACCACAAGAATTGAGAAACGCGCATGTGCAGTGCACGTTGAACGAAAGAAAATACTTTCCCATTCTTGTATAAAAATAAATTGATGTAATCCTAGTATATGGTATGCAAAATTCACAAGTGCACATCATTGCCACTGAGAGAGGGGTTTAAAAAATAGACCAGCGACCTTATACAGTACAAAGTCCGAGATCTGGACTCATGGTGACTTCTGCAATTCCGTATTTGGGATTTTTCCGGATATTAGATTATCAATTTAGACCTAGTAACATGACATGCAGAAATTATAAAATTAAAAATAAGAAATCGTGATTTATGAACTAAAGGGTATCAAAATTTACAAGGAAAAAAAAAGCTTAATATTTATTTGTTTACTTTATTGAACATTTCTTTTAATGTAAGTTGTTTAAGTTGCTTCGTTTTTTGTGTTAATACTTTCTCTTTATAAACAGACATAATTTCCTGTTCAGTTACAAAGTTCCACTGTACAAGTCCTGTAATTGCTGTCAAGAATTCCGACTAAATTGTCAATCGAAATTTTTAGTTTTCAGCAACCTCTGTGTCACTTTTACTATGGGTAGTGGTATTTTCTGGTACTGATTTTTTATGCACTAAATCAGTGAGATTGGGCAGGAAATTAATTAATATCAATAGCATTTTCTGCTTCATAGTTAAAATCAGGACACTTTATGAGTCAAGCTTTCTTATACAGTACAAAGTCCGAGATCCGGGCTCATTAGGATTTTGGCAATTTCGCATTTGGGATTTTTCCGGATATTAGATCATCAATTTAAATCTAGTAACATAGCTTGCGAAAATTATAAAATTAAAAGTATGAAATTGTGATTTATGAAATAATGAACATTTATGATCTAAAGAGTATCAAAATTTACAAAAAAAAAGCTAAATATTTATTTGTATACTTTATTAAACATTTCTTTTAACATAAGTTGTTTAAGTTGCTTCATTTTTGGCGTTAATACTTTCTCTTTAATTCTATAAACAGACATGATTTCCTGTTCAGTTACACAGTTCCACTGATCAAGTCATGCATTGCTGTCAAGAATTCCGACTAAATTCTCAATCAAAATTTTTCGTTTTCAATAACCTCTGTGTCACTTTCTTTATTATAGGTAACGGTATTTCCTGGATTTAGAATACAGATATCGCCATCCGTCGATTGAGGCATTGTCATTGCGATGAAAAACTTCCATTATGTCATCTTCAATTATTACTGTTTCTCCACATTTCTTTATAAAATCCATATTAGAAAACTTCACCTTTAATTTGTGACATCCGAACACTGTCAGATTCGTGGCTATCATCTTCATCATCCTCATCATGAAATATGGTAGCTATAAATTATGCCAAACATTTTTTTAATGTATCTGGGGACGCATCCTCCTATGAGCTTGCGATGCTCCACACACCAAATTTTATGCTAAAATAGCACTTTTTGTTTACTGGACATCAAAACATGTTTTCGCTTTATAGGTCCTTTTGCAGCTCCAGAATTAGAAACTCTTTTCAACATAGTCAAAAGTTCAAGCTTTAATTTTCATAAAAATGCTATAATATTAACAGCCTGCAAAAAAATAATAAGCTGTATCAAATTAGAAGATGAAGGGACAGCACAATCTGCTATATTAACTGAAATTCCTTAAAATCAGTAAATTATAACTTTAGCCTAGCTTAATAGTGTACGCTGTGCATTATTGGCTATGTATCATGAGGTTGGCGACGAAAGACAGGTTGTTCCACTACATTTTGCCTTACTTCTATCGCATGCTGAATTAAGCTTGAATTGTATTAATTCAGTTATTTATTATAACATACCACATATACTTATGCATACTTAAGGATAATGGAGGGTCGGCACTAGATACAGCCTGATGCCTCTGCAGTTCCTAAATTCTGCTACAAAATGCTTCTCTAAGTTCTAAATTTTTGCTACCCGTAAACTTTGGATCCCAGTGCTTTCCTTAAATTATAAAAATTTTGTTAATTTTGTTGATAGATGCTTCTCCAAATTCCAAAGATTTTATATTCCCTATATTCTGCGGCCAAGTGCAGCTAAGCGAGCTCTGACACCGGTTCTGGGTTTATGTGAATAAGATATCAGTTATTTTTAATTGAAATAGCACTAAATGTAGTCTTTTGGCCTGTGAGCTTCATTAACAAAATCTGTTTTTAGCATATGAAAATATGATTTTGTTTAATTTTTCCTCATCAGCATTTCTTAGCGCATATAACTAACTAACTTAAATCTGTAATCATCGCCAAGCGTAATGTCAGCAAGAAAGGTTGCCATACTCTCTGTTATTCAATTGCTAAAAGAAAATGTTTAGACATCGCTGCATGTCATTACTCAAGTTGTCATATGTTGATAAATATGCGGTGATGAAAGCAAAATATATTAAAAAATAGTTCGACGGGTTGCCGTCAGAGATATAAAATACCAGTAGGTGTAAAATCAATGATGTATCTATGTAGAATATTTCGGTTTGAGATGTATGCCAAGCAGATACGCAGCTATGAAGCCAAATTATTGATCTCACAAATTTATGCTAGAATGATTGTCTCTTCAAGAATGAGGTATTTTATTTAGTGCGTAAGTGAAATTAAGAATCAGGGCTCTCCACGTGTTTTATTATAAAAGGAAAAAATTAAATGAGCATGCGTAAAGCATACAACAACAACAAAAAAAATTTGTTTGTGGCTTTGAAGTCTGGATTTTAGATCATTCCAAATATTGGATGTCCGGATCTCGGACTTCACACTAAAAATTTTCGCAATCTGTGATGTTTTCATTATTTTGTCCGCATCAAATCATTTTCAACCATCTTGCTTAAAGCAAGGCAAAAGTCGGGAAATGGCAGAAATATTACTGGAAGCCCATTTTAGAAGCCACTCCCTCGGTGGGGATAGAGATATGCACTAATGAAATGTGTATACGGTACACACAGGATTTGGTGACATTATTATGAGCAGTAAACGGGTCATTTTGGTGTTGGCAACAATTTTCAAAATTATGCCAAGGCCGTTTCATATACTAGGATTTTACAAAATCTCTTAAACTTTTTTTCTTTTGAATAAATGCCTTATTTGTCATTTTGCAATAAAATAAAGAAAGAAGTAATCAGTCATCTAGGCTAACTATTTAATGTAATTGCATTTGCCAAAATATCATTCAATTTTTAGTCTTTAAGTAATTAATTTTATTCATATCTCTTCCTTATACTATTTTCAAATTTCAGGCAATTTTCTCTAGCATACTTCTGAAACTAATTGTAACAGTACGATGACATACCATCACGAAATTTAATGAACATATTTTTTGCTTATGTATGCTGCTAAACAAATATAAAATACCTGAATTTATTTTAAAATATCATTAAATAGTTTTCTTTAGTTTAGCTGCAGAATGTCTGCTAAAAAAAAATTATTTAATTTAAATTAGTCAGATTCTAATATCAATGTTCAGTCGAGAAAACAACTCCTATTTATAGTTATAATAGCAGGGTTGCCGCGCTACCTAAAAAACCGAGAAAAGTCAGGAAAAATAAAAAAATGGGCCAAAAAAAGTCAGGAAATTTAAATATTTTAGTCAAAATCTGGAAAAGTCGGGAGTTTTATACAGCGATCCCCTCAAAAAGTGATTTTTTTGCCCACCTTGGAAGTGATCACTTTTTTGGCGAATTGTGTATCGTATTAGCAGTATTAGGGCAGCTGGCATGGAGCCAGTTTTTGCAGTTGTCTTTCAGAAAGGCAAAGCAAGTTTCCAGCATCTTTGTTTCCAGTAACTTCCGGAATATGTTACAGTATGACAAATCTGTTCATGGTGCATATCATCAAGCTTTTGAAGGCAAAAAATTGTGATGGTAAACAGAAAGAAATGTTTTTGAGCAAAAGGAAAGCACAAGCACAGATAAAAATTTTGGGATCATAAAAGAAACAAAAATTGAGCAGAGATGTTTCTTCAGCTGACTTACAAATTGCAGACATAAACAAGAAGTGATTTTTCATTAGAATTTCTTTAATGTTTTGTTTAAGTTTGCTAAATGTCCCCCTCCTTTTTGGGGGGGAGTGGAGTCTTGAATGCTAATAAAAAATTATATTTAATTTGTATTATATATGCTTATATTAAAAGATTTCCATCAAAAGTGTGTTGACTTCTTTTAAAAATATATTTTTTTCCACCTTTCAGAATTTAACAAGTGGTGTAATAGTATTGAGGTGATTGTTTGGCAATTATATATTATTTAGTAGGATAGATATAACTGGCCCCCCATTGCCATTTTGTGAACAATAACTTCCATTCCAGAATTTATCTATAACACTTTTTTAAAAAATAAAGCTATCATTCATGACATAATTTTATCACAGTTAATGGTGGAAAAAATTCACTGTTTAAAAGTTCATACATTGCATTAAAAAAATCTACAAATTTCATATCTGGTTTTGTTTATTACTTAGGTGGAATGTATTGTAGGTAATTAATTTCTTCTGCAAATGAAAGTTATTGAGGAAAACAACAACTATTATAGTCATAATAGTAATGCTTTTGGAATTATATATGTCATAGGTAATTGGCAAAATTTTGTGTTTTCAAGTGGTACCATAATTAAGTATGTCAATAAATATCTTTATTGGTTTTGGCAAGAAGTGCCACAAATGAAACCATGCAACTCTTGCAGGGATTTCTGGCAACCATACTATTGCAAAAAGATTGACTCATGCAATCACTCAGTTTGTCACCTGCAGAATTTTTTTAGGGGCGTACCTTAACTCTTCAAGCGTTACAGGCTTAGCTGCTCTTAAATTTCAAAGTTGCTCAAAATGTCATGTATAAAGGGTATTTTCTTGATTATAATTAAAAAAAAAAAACTCTTACTTTGCACTATAATGTCCTCGAACCTCCATAATGAAAAAACTAAGACTAGTAGTCTTTTTCTATATATATTTATTTATTTTAAAACTTATCATAGGCTTTCTTTACAGCATTATTACAGATGGGAAACAATAATAGCTTTCCCAATTTGTGCTGCATCTTTCTCACTTGACATTTCTCATACGAAAGCCCCTTTTTCACACTTACACACTGCATTGATGGAAACCGCCCAAGGGGGTGTCCTTAACGTTTTTTTCCTTGATCACTTTCACAGGCCTCCATGGCAAACACTGCTGTTTGTTCTCAAGAGAAATGTTTTTTAACACAAACCTGGTGTTTGTCACAGTACCTTTATTCCTTTTCTTCTAATATACGTCTAACCCGAAATTGGATACATAAAATGCTGGCAGAAATTTTCATGTGTAAATATATTTGAAAGCCTCCCTTTGATACAGAATTTCCATCCATAACACTGAGAACGTCAATGGGAATGTCTAGACTCAGCATGGCCAAACTGTGGGTCACATCTTAATAAAAAATAATTTTTATTTCTCAGTTATCATTCTAACTTGAAACAGAAATTTTGCTGCTGCAAAAGCTCTTAACTAATAATTTCATTTTCTACATTTTAATAATTGTAAGCAATTTAAAACTGTTCACCATTTCTGCCATTTTATTGCCATGGTGATGTTAATTAAAGTACGAGCTATCAAGGTAGCAGAAAAAGCAAAATGCACTTGACTTTTTTAATAATTGAATTTTCTAAATTTTAGTAATTGTAAGCAATTTAAAACTGTTCACCATTTCTGCAGTTTACTTGTCTTGGTAATGGTAATTAAAGTATGAACTATCAAGGCAGCAGAAAAGGCTAGTTCATTAACAATGCATGTACTTCAAATCTTACTGATTTACATTATGAAAATGTTCACTTGTAAATTTCACTGAAGGAAACAGTTTCCTTTAGAAGCAATAATTAAATTATTTTGGATTAGCTTTTTTCTTCCCATGTTGGTTATCATGATTTTGATAGTTTTCTGTAAGAAAATTTTATTTCTTGAATCCAAACCCTTCTAAGTTAACTGTTCATTTTAAATAATTTTCATGTATCAAACTGCATTGTCACTTGTTTTGTAATTAAAAAAATTCATTAGCCCTGTTCTTTAAATTACTGTGTTATTCTTCACTAAAATGAAAAGCATTTAAAATTGTTTTATAGACTGCTGTGTGTTCTCTCTGTCTCTCTCTCTTCTGCTTCTTCCTTTTTATTATTATTATTGCTACAAAAATCAGTTGATAATTCTGATGGAATCGGGGGCTAGAGAGTTAGGAAGTTGAATGAAAATGCCAGATTGTCTGAACAACAACAGCAACAAACAAAAAGGATCAGGACATCATACCAAAATATAAAGTTGTTTGTGTCATAAGAATGTCACAATGTTTGTGTCACAAGAACATACTTTCTGATTATAGCATAAGAACAAGAATAAATAATTTATAATCACATTTATTGTAAATTATTGCAAATTATTTAATAACCACATTAATCAAAGTGCAGTATCATTGTTAAATTATCATAGCTTTTTCCCCCATTCAAAAACTATTTTATTTATTTTAAAATCATATAAATAGCTAGTTGTGACTCTTCCATTTTTCTTGAATTCTTAAGTGCAGCTTCTTCTGACAGGAAGTTTGGCCACCCCTGACGTTTACAAACAATCCTCATAATCTGGAAGATATAAAAGGAAATATGACGATGATTAACATCATCAGCGTATGGGCCTCCTTAGAGTGGCCTTAAAGTTGTATTTGTGTGATTAAGTTAATAAACATTAGTAATTAGTATTGTATTTTGTAATTTGTGCATTAAATCAGAAAATATTGCTTGCTTAGTATGATGTGTTAAGCTTTTCAGTCACTGGTTATAATGCATATTAAGAACCTAATATCTTTTACTGCCATTTAATTTTCTGTCTTTTTTAATTTAGCCTCAGCAACTTTTCCACAATCTGTGAATTCAAATGCAAACGTTCAGAATACGACATGTAAGCCATTGTTTGTAACTGAAGCAGATATTAAAACTGAGCCATGTGATCCTGTTCTAGTAAAAGAAGAACTTGGGCGTGATCCTGATTTAAACAAAGATGTTGAAAAGAATGCTACATTTTTACAAGAAAATGCATTTGCTGTTAATGAATCCAACTATGATGGGCCCTTCTACCATGATGTAACCATGTCAAACTTAGAAGGATCTTGGCAGCCATTATCAGAAGTGTTTTCATCAGTTTCTGATCCCTATTTTGAAGCAAATAGCCCTCTTTCATTTTGGGGTAGCTGTCCTTTAGACTTGGAGACTATGAAAATGGATGATGTGTTTCAGGTGGATAAGGATGACCTTATTCAGAGCCCAACATTAGCTGAATTAAATGCCAATGATGAATCACTGTTTGATTCATTTGATAATTTCGATGTGTTTTTCCCTTCTGATTCTAAAGCAGCATCTGTGTCTTCATCAGCATGTGATACAAATTCAGTTTTTAAGTTATCATCTTTAAGTAATACAGACCCAGTAAAGCTTGGCTCAGAGACCCTTTCTGTAGAAAAGTCCCAAGAATCTCAACTTCCTGATTCTTTTATAAAGAGTAGCACAAGTATTGAGGAACCTGATATTAAAAGTGAATCTAGTCTTGCCGATGGGAAATTACAGACTGTGCCTACTCTTTCTGTTGATAGTATTAAAGGTAAATTAAGCCAGAATGCATGTTTATCCTCTAAAGAAGCAAAAGGAACTGTTTATCAAGATAAAGATTGCTCCAGTTTATATTCTGTAGATGAGAAAATTCAAACTGCTTCCCATTTTGCTGTTTCTTCAAATCCTGATAATTTTGATAGTGATGAAGAAGATTCTGAAATGGACTGTAACTATTCAAGTGATGCTGGTATGTGTTTGAATTTGTACAAATTATATTTGTTCTTATTATTTCATTTTCTCTTTTTCTCATTTTATTATTATGTTTTGTAATTTTTTTTTACAAAAATATGGTATTAAAGAGCTCCAATTCCAAACAAAAACTTTTTTAAAAAATGCAAAAATTTGAATGTTCAGTATTAACTTTGCAAAAGCCAATTTCTAAATTTTATTCCATGGAAACAGAGAGAAACATGAATAATTTCAGAACAAAATGCAGTGTCATTACTCAGTTTCATTTTCTAGTTCAATATATTATATTTCAATAAAAATATTTGAGTTACTGAAAATTTAGATTGCTCAGAAAAGTTGGCTGAAAATATTGGTATATTTCAATATTTGTTTGTTTCAGGGGGGAATTGATTAGCTATAACATTTTGACCGTCCCTACACTATGAAAATGCTCTTATCAGAATGATGTAGATTGCTGATGACAAAATAAAAAAGTTATGCACTTGCTCCTATGGCTATTGGGGCATCTTTTTGTCGTAACATATCCTTGTATAGTCCCTTTTACTTGTGGAGACAAATTTCTCAGTAACACAGTAAAGTCTCCTGTGCATACATGACTTGACAGCATTTCATCTACATGAAAAATTTTGTATCTAAGTTGTTATAAATATATAAAATTTTGATTATTTGTATAGTAACAGAACTCTGTTAATTACAGAATTTCAGAAACAACAAAAGTTATATTTTTGATGGAAAAAATCAGAAGCTAGCTCAGCGGGATTTGAACTCATAATCTGCTGGTTCATGGAAATTTTAAACACTTTGGTAAATGCCCCAAGTGAATGTGCTACCTGAACCTAGTCTGAATGTTGAAAAATTTTATTGGTAGAAAATCAGAAATGTAATCAAAAGCAAACAGATGATAAATTAAGCTTTTTTTGTTTGTCATACTTCTTAGAACATAAAAGTATAATACTCTCTTTAAACAAGAATAAATGTTATTCTTGTTTAAAGTACAAATACAGGTAATATTAGGTTTAGTTAGTGCTAACAGATTATGTAAAAAATATATCATTCTATAGCTTAACAATAACGAATCACTTTTATCAAGGTGAAAAATATACTGAAAAATTATTCAATATTTCAGTATAAAGAAATCAGTAGAATTTATGATATAAAATAAATATCTCAAAGTAAATTAAATTTTTTAAATTAACAAAAAACTGAAACATTTTGTGGCATATATTATTCAGTGAGCTAAATGCTGATTCAGCCACTATTGCTTTTCAGACATGTTAGTTCTGTGCACAATTTCATTGGTTAACACCAAATATGTCTCCAGCAACAGTGTATCCCATCGTGCATAATGATCACTGTTCCCAATGCAGATGTCACAGATGTGTTTCCCTGTGTAGACAGATTGATGCAGGTGCTGCAGACATTAAAATACTCGTTTGGAGATAGGTCTCCTCATTGAGATGGACCTTTGTAAGGAAGGTAGCTGATTTGAGCAACTTTGATAAAAGTCAGGTTATGATGTAACAAAGGTTAGATTTCATTTAACAAAAAATTAATTTTTATTTTTATTTAACAAAGGTTAGATTTATGGATATTTTCAAAACGGATCTGCTTGTCGAGTATTTGTGAGTTGATTATGATAAGTGGAAAAAAGATGGTGAAGCTTATAGTAGACACTGATGCATTGGATGTCTATGCCTGATCAGCAAATGCAAATGCCTGGAACTCTTTGTCATTATTAAGGGAAATAAGCTGCTACCAGGGACTTAACTAAGAGGTGCATGTGAAGGTGGGTGGGACACTAAAATTTTACCATTGGTCATACAGATATAGACCAATTACTACTCAAACTAATTGTGCAGCTTTGCCCCAAATGAAGAATGCCCTACCAAATGGATCTGAGGGTCTTCCACCTCTCTTCCTTTATCACTAAACTGCTCACGAGGACTTTTGGCCCTCTAGCATTTTAACTGGCTGAATGTCACATAGTTGTTATCACAAATATCTGTGCCATCTTTGAGCCTAAAGGTATGGGCTGTCAGCATTGCTAACCACTATACTGATCAGAGTGGCTGATCATCTAACAAGACAAGGGGGTGGGACACTACAATTTTACCCTTCATTGTACAGGTATCTCGCCGCATGATCATTGTAGCTCAGCCACAATTTTCATGGAGGTCACTCAGAAAAGAGAAATCCAAAGCTCCTCCGTGCCCTGTTCTCGTACCACCAAAGGCTGAACTGACAGGTACAGGTTGAAGCAAAATCAACATCTGCGCTTTACCAAATACGTCTTCATATCTCAGCCTTTCTTTGGTTAAGCTCCACCCCAATTTTGATGGAGAATATCCTAGGCAGGTACTTCCAAGGATCTCAAAACCGTCTTCCCCCCCACTAGCCACTCAAGAGGATGAACGGCCCATCATGTATTTTGAGTGCTCCCTTGCCACACAGCACTATATGCTTACAAACATCCTTGCCTTCTCCAGCATTCAAACTTAGGCCCTTCGGTATAGCAGTCTGAGTCACTAACCATTATGTTATCTGGGCAGCAGTTTAACTGACAGCTGAATACAGTGCAGGTGCAAATAAGTATAACCTAGCACACAGTTCATTGGCATCTATTGTATGTGGCACTCCAGAGAAGACACCCTTTTATGTGCCTCTTCTCAGCTTCATTGACTACAGTGGACCCATTAATATCATGACTGTACCATATAACAGTAGAAAAGAGTGTCTTTTAGGTTGAATCACTGTTTCTTTTGCATCACTTTGTTGGCTATATTCCAGGCAACAGTTGATTAATATATATGTATGGTCATATTAGGTTAGTGGTGGAAAGGTTATACTTTGTAAGATTTTCTCTTGGGTGTTCCTTGCCCAGTGATTGTTGTGGAATGTACCATGACAGCTGCTGACTATGCGACAGTGCTGACCACTGATACCCTTTCTGGTGTTTGTCTTCTCTAGCAGCAAAGAATTCTTACAGTTTCGTGCCGTAAGGCCAGAATTGTGCTACGGTAGTTTGAGGAAAATACAGAAAAATTTCATATGATGGTATGTTAAGACACTTGCTGTTATTCCTGTTGAGCACGTCTAGGATGGTATGGAGTGCCAGCTTAGAGTTTATCAACTGCCTGCTCAAAATCTATGGATAGTGCAAGAACTCTGTCGGATAACTGGGTACTATCTGCCTCTGGATATTTATCTATTAATTGTAGATTGCCATGCCACTTATTGCAGACTGTTTTGCATGCACCAACACAGTTTTAGTAGGGTAGTCACTGTTTTGACTCGTCAGTATGTAATATCACCATGTATTTCAACAACTATCTAGAATAATGATAGTATCTGGGGATTTTCAAAGTATTCAGGTAGCTGTAGTGTGCTTTAATGTAATTAAATAATCCACTCAACAAATAAAAATAATCATTTCCACTTTAAGTCAAAAGCAAGTAGCTACATCACAAGCTGAACGAAGGCTAAAAAATATGTTGAAGGAAATCTGCTTTCAAAGTGTTCAGTGTGGTCATAGGAAATGCAAAGTTTCACCTGTAAGCACATTTAAATCTTTCACTTCACGAATTGTATTTTGCTTAACTCATGGATCACAGTATTATAAGGAAAAAGCGGTAAAACTCTGCCGTATTATAAGATACAAAAATAATTTTGTTTCCAGTGTGTCCAATATAAATTTAGGCAGCTGAAAAATTTTATGCATTTTTATTATTGCAAACAAGAGCTCCATAAGTGTGTCGATGGCAGGGTTAAAAGTAAATGGCTTGTATTCACATTACCCATGGGAGAAACCACAAAAGCTACATTGCAACTGTTCTCTTCACCATAATATGAACTCACTTTGAAAGTTACATAGTTGATTCTGCCAAAGTAATGCTTCTCCCAATTTCCCTTCCTCCCAATGCCCTCACTGTCCTACTAATCTTGGCCCTACGTGACAGATGGGGAAGATGGGATATTCTCCATCTCTGTCTACCCTTTTGTTCTATATCACATTAGTCTCCAACTCCTTCAAATCACTTGTTTATGCAGTAAAAGCTCGAGTAGCTGGAAAGCTTGAAAATTTTGAATTCTTGATGCATGAAAATTCTATTCATGGTAGAAATGCTGAATAAATGGAAGGATTCAAATTTTCCAGTCAAAAACTAAAAAAAGTCATTTTGTTATTAACTTAAATATCAAATGCCTAATTTAAATTATGTGACATTTCAAAAGAAAAAAGAGCATTTCATACATAAACAGCAAAGTAAAATGTCACGTTATGTTACAAAACTCCATCAAACATGAAAATTGACAGAGATCTCGCCAAAACGTAGACCAGTCATTCCAGCAGAAGTTCGAAAGAACAGATAATTCTTTATTTAATTAGTCATCATATACAGGTTATTGATATGTAACATGAAAAACATAAATCTCTTGTCGTAATTTTTTTATATTGTACAGCCAGTGTTTATCCATTTAAGTTGTATTTTTCTTGATGTCATGATCCCGATCCCATAAACATGAAAATACTCTACTGCATGCCATTCTCTAGCGAACAAGTCCCAAATTTTAATCATTTTTTTAAAGATGCAATTGAAAACAGGTAAACAGGAAATATCTCATATCCTTTTATACTAAAATCAAACCAACTTACTGAGAATTAATCAGGTTTACCTACAGATAGAGCATTGCATGAGTTTATGCATTATTGGTATTCAATCATGCTGTTTGGTGACAGTTTGTGTTTGATTCGCATCGTAATCCTATTCGTGCTTTATAACGGTGTTACAAATATATATATATATATATATATATATTTTTCTTAATTTTACATTAAAAATGTTTGGGTGACTTGAGCTTTCCAGTTTGTTGAGTGCTTATAGTTGGGCTTTTCCCCTGATTTTTGCATAATATAACTGAGAAATATGATGCCCCTCAAACTGAATCAAAACTGAAGGCAAAGCACATCAACTTTTTTAATCTCATGGCATTACCTGTGGGGAATTTAATTGCTGCCAGCACCACTGTAAACAGTTTTATCTGTATGGCATGTATCAGTTGTGCAAGAGGATTCTGCAGTTCATCCGGAACAATCGAAGGAGAGGGTCTTGCTGCATGGCAGTGTGTCTGCTCTCACAGCTGGAGTTGTGGTGCAGTTTCTAGCAAAAACATTATATGCCAGTTCTCAGCTACCATCCATATTCACTCGATTTGGTGTTCAGTAACATTTAATTCCCAAAACTTAAACTTCATATGAGGGGTCAATGCTATGATGACGTAACCGCCATTCAAGCCTTAGTGATGTGCAAATTGAATAACATGCCAAACAAGGACTTTTTCAGGCAGTTTCATATGGTTGTATGAACATTCTGTGCATTTTTACTCAAGTGGGAAGGCTATGCAGGACACATGAAACATTAAAACCTTCATCTTAATTTTTCTATAGTTTTCATTAATCCAGTCTCAAAGCATTTTGGATAGACAGTATATAAGTACTTGCTGAAGAAAGAAATAATTTAAAGTCTTTAATAATCTTCCAAGATTCTGCATTATCTAATTTTTTCAAATGTTGATGAACTTGAAAGGCAAAAATTTTCTCTTCATATTGAGATTTAAAATGGTTCTTATGCCACATTGAAAACATCTCCACGAAAAGTTTCAGTTTTCTCTCAACAGGTGACTTGCCATGTATTTATTTGCCTTTGGCTATGAGTTTGAATCTCGCAATGCACCTACCTGACAGTTAATCACCAGACAAATTTGGTTCATCCTGCTGTGGTGTCAACACTTAGATGTTAGAATGTCCATGGAGTGATCTTTGAACAAATAATTATATGGTATGTGAGAGGAATAATGCCTGCAATGCTGCCATGTTGCCTTGCTGAGTTGTAATGGCAATCTGCGAACTATGGGGTTAAAATTTCTGGCCATATTTAGAGATATCAGAACTGTGTTTCTGGGAATGAAAAATAGGGATTGCTATTAGTGTTTTATATCTTATTATAGCAGTAAAATCATGACTGTTAACAAATGTGAAATAGTTAACAAATCAAATGAAACTGTTTCAACTGATAGATGTCAAATAGAATCATTTGAACTGATTTTTCAATGTGTTCAGTGTTTCAAATACGATGGTCATTAGATGGTATGATAGATCATCTTCAGGGCCACTCTAGACTGCATGCTTCTGGTAATGTTGCATAATTTAATATAATATCTTGTAATGTAGTAAATGCCTATAATTTCTTTGTATTTATCATTTGCTGTTGCTTTTGGTGTGGTCTAGTATGATAATGTTATCCATTTATTTCATTTTGAAAGTGGTTGTCAGAAGGTAGGTCATGTGTTGCGAGAATACCCAAGTTTCATTTTTTTCTAGTTCAACAGTTAAGCTGAATATCCATGTTGTTAAGTGTTGCAAGAACCATAAATGTGTTTCACTAGTTAGTGTAATTTCTGTAGCATTATCATCAATTAAAAGCAGTTTGAATAGTTAATTACAACAATCAGTTGGTCTGCTTAAGGAATAAGAACCTAAGGCTTTCCATGAAATTAAAATTCTTTCAATGCATGACTTCAAATAAAAACACTTAGTCGGCACATGTCTGAGAATTTCGTATAGTTCTGTTTCTGTGAATAGATTTGTATCTCTATACTGACTCTGAAAAATGGCTTTATTTCCCTTGGCACATTTTGCTGTATTATGTACAATGTGTGCTTTGGGGTTAGCTTTACCACCTTTATTCAATGTAAGGGTGTTAGTATATAAGGAATACCTTATTCTAAAATTACAATTTGCATTATCTGCACTAAAATAAGAAATTCTTCTCCATTTTGATTTCAAATTGTTCTTACAGAAAGTAAAATCCCAGCACCAAGAAGAAGTTGTGCTAGATAAACAAAATTTGAGAGGTGTGTTTGCACATCTGAAAGATGTCATCAATTCAAATTTCATGCTATATGAATAAGTGTAATGCTAGTAGTGGCACTATGAACATGCAGATCACCTTTGCTTTAAATATGTGACTGTGCATGTGTGGTGGCAGCAGTTGTCACAGGGAAGATACTGTCTCAAGGAGGCCGGGGTCCAACTCCAATTGTGCCACTACTGAAAGCGAAGACCACTGTATTTGTCTCATAACTGTGACTCATTGCATTCCATCTACAGCAGACATTCAAGCTTTTGTTAGCACCTGAGATGCAGTGAACTTAACAAATTGATTACTGAAGGACAGCAGAACCATAGCTAGGTTTTTCAGTACCCAATGTAAACTGAAGACTTCACGCCCCTTCCTCTTTGGCAAGAATGGAAAATAATTCATTCAGAAATTCTGTAACATCAGTTTGGTTCCTTATGGATACTTTGCCCAGGGACAGATATCTCCCATTACCTGTCACCCACTACACCACTGCTTGAGCAACAGCACCGAGTCAGATGCCTTGTAGCGGCCTTAATACGAACTCCTGATCTTTTCTATTTGGGACTTCAGTGGTGTCAAGTTATAACTTATTGGAGGATGAAGAGGAGATTTGTTGTGGTCAAAGGTGACAGCCGTTTCTATCTTGGGGCCATTAGGAGGCTAGGTGAGCACTTGAAATTGAGCAATCTGCAGTGGTAGACACATTGGACCTACACCATGAATGGGGAGCAGTTTCCTGGGACAGCATGAACACTTTTGTTATCTTGCACACCCTGACAGCAAATTTGTACATTAGACAGCAAATTTGTACATTAGATGTTGCGTATTTGAAATTGCTCTCATGCATAGTTTAACCTTGAAACATTAATGAAATAAATATGTTGCTTTAGACAGATGCTTTACGTACTCTTTGTTATTGTCAACTAATTTCTTCCTGGTGTTGAGAATCCATTTTTTATCAGTGTGTTTTTCTAGCATTGGACCTTTTCATGTGCACTTTCATCTGAATTTTCACAAAAGCCAATTATGTAACTCACTGTACCGAATTCCACATTAAAATACTGAACATGCAGCAGGTTTGTTTGGGTGAAGGCAAAAATATGGTAATGAATTGTGATTTTTCAATTCATTCACAACTACTGATAATGTTTTCTAACCAAGCAGATTTGTAACATGTAACAACTGCTTCAGATTTTGTTCTAAGATATTTCTGCAGCTACTTTGGAATCTCTAAATTTTTTTATTTAATTTCAAACTGCGATTAAGTGGGTTACAGGAATACTTGTGTTTGGCTACATGATAAATTCCAAGGTAATTATTGTATATTCTTTAGCATTTACTTTTACTATAAGTTTGTCAATTAAAAAACTTGATGATAATGTGCTACCTTTATTTTTATGACAATCCGATTGTTTATGCTGACTGGCTGCTGGAACATTCATATATCCAGTTTTAAAAACACTGATAAATATCAACTTTGCTTTTTGTGGAATAATATCATGAACTTTGCTATTTGTTGATAAATAGTTGCCACTAACCGTTTATAATCTTATTCCCAGTTATTGTTTTACAAACATAGTTGCTTGGTCTTTTATAATGTCTGTTCTATAATTTATTCATGCAGGATAACCACACTTAATAAACTGAGATATGATTTGACAAGAAATTACCAAATTCAAAGAGTTAAGACTGAGAGGGGAGGTAAAGTGACTGTTATGCAATGTCGTATCTCGAACTCCATTTGCCTTGAATTTCAAGCAGTTTACTCACGGAGTTCTGGCTCTGTTATATATGTACTTTTGTCGGCGCTTCACATTAGGTGTTTCCGAACTGTGGGTACTGCTAGGGTTTAAGATTGGAAGTACGAAGTGCTATGAATATGACATATGATTCAGTGGGCATATATCCTGTTACTGCTTTCATCCATATTTCACCCGGGAGCACGCATGCTCATATGAATTGCACGAGTGCCTGCACTGAGTCTGAAGGATCCTATTCATGTTTTTCAAAAAAAAAGTTGTAAATCTTCAGATAAAGTGTTATATCTGTGCCAATAATAAACTTTATGATCAAACTTTAAAAATATGCGCATTAAAATTTAATTTCTCCGAAAGCTTTTATGAAATAAAATTTTTTAATGTATTAGAAAATCATATAATATATTAACATAGGAAAAGAAATAGTATATCTTTACTTTGTAGAGAAAAATGCAACAATCAAATGTTAGGAGCACATTGAACAAAGTATTCTTGTGTTTTCCAAAATATTTTTCATGTACGGCACAGCATGTTTTCATTTTTCTGTGCTCTTTCAGTGAACAAAAACTGCATTATCATTTCTGGTAATTTTTTCCCAATAAAACAATTTATATCATTCTCACTCTTGTTTTCAGAATCAATATCATGTGAACTAAAAATTCATTATCATTTCATTCCTCATTTTCTTCTATACATTTTTCGTCAGTTGATGCATCTAATAACTTTGCAACATTTCTCCATTGTAAGATAAATTACGCGACATATTTGCCACTTTCTATACTATCAGAAATGTAATAGTAGTACGAATAGGCACAGTGGGTGTAAAAGACCCGATCCAGACAAAATCAAGACTCCGAAACAAAGAGGTCAACCTCAGACACGACTACACTGGATCTCAACAACGTAAATATGCATGCTTTGAGAAAGGTTTGTTTAATCACCTAAGATTATTACACCCAGTGCGCATGCTCGCAAGTTAAAAATGTGCTATTGGCTTTCAAAATAAAATTTAAAAGCACTTGGCAGAGTCTTTGTCGTGGCAAACAAAATGATTCTGTTCTGCATCTGTCTAGCAACATGAAAAGGTGCTCCTAGATAGACTAGTTCTTCAGTTTCATCAGTTTTCATACTTAAAACTTCATGTTTGCTGTTGAGTTAGGACTTGCATGTAGGATATTAATTATTTCATCGATGCTGCAAAATGGATGAAAGTTGCAGATCTTTTCAAGCTTGCTTGAGTTTTTCGAAGGGAATCTGCATGGTTTTAATAATTTAAAGAGTATTTAAGAGTTTGCACATAAACCCTCTTAGGGAATTGCCATTGATCCAGTTCAAAACTTCATTCACTTCGGGGTGAATATTTCTGTTATGTTAAACGCCATATGTGAAAGTAGAATCTTGTGCCTTTTCATCATTTACTGTAGTAGGAAGCTTTGGGAATTCTTCACTGGAAGCGGAGCTCTAGCCTTCTTTTCTCTGAAAAATGTTTTCTTATGATTTCCATGACAAAAAAAAAATGTATATCTTTTTGCATTGAAAAATGCCCAAACCGCTGGCATCGATAGTGCTGGGTTAGTCGCTTTCTTGGGACGATATTTTTTACTCTACTTTGAAACTTGATATGTTGTTGAGATTATAGACAGCTTTCCCTTTAGTGGTTTTCTCTAGTTCTACAATGTAAGTCAGGGGTTTTTTTTTTGGTGTTCAATTTTTGTATGAGCAAATTGCTTCTTTGGGAATGGTGGTGGTATATCTTAATGACTGCCTTAACAATTTTCCCTGGACTTAATCCATAAGTGTGGAAATTAAATCTGATGTTTTGGAGATGCCTGGTTTGCTTTGCTAAAATCATTACTATTTTTTGTATATATAAAGATTGACTTTTGCTTGGTATATTCGTCAAAGGAAATGCTACTGAGGTAGGTGAGCATGTAGGAATATCCAACGCTACTGAGGTAAGCATGTAGGAATATCCAATCCATATTTAAAGTATATGAGGGGTTGTTTTGGATGGGGCTTAAGAGATATAGTGTAACAGTAATTTATTAGCAGGTTTAAGTTACACATAGGCATTACATTTAACTTTAAAGAAATTGCAGAGCATTGGGTGCCAATTATGGGGGAAGACGTTTTGGATGGGGTCATAAAAGAGTCCTTTATAGTGTAACATTAATTTATTAACATGTTTAAGTTACCACATTTAGCTTTAAGAAAATTACAGAGCAAGAGTCTGATACAACCTATCAGGTTCATCACTTGGCTTTTATTGAAGTATTACTCACCAGGGGCCACTCTCGTTGCTGCAGTTAGTCCAACAGTTTATATTAGCAGCAGAGCTTATATTAAATCGTTGGTTACAAACTCCATCTGTCACTATTGGGGAAATTTTGATGAAAAATTGAATGTGGACATAGAAAATATTAGCACATTTTACTGTATTGTGTACAATGTGAGCTTTAGAATTAGCTTTAACATCTTTATTTAATGTGAGGGTGTTAGTATACAAGGACTGCATTATTCTAAAGTTATAGTTTGCGTGATCTGCTCTAAAACAAGAAGTTCTTATCTCTTCTAATTGCAAATTGTTGGTATGGAAAATGAAATATTCACATTAAGACGGTGTGCTTGATAAATGAAATTTGGAAGGCATGTTTGCACATTTGAGAGATGACATTCATTCAGATTTCGCACTGTACAAATAAGTATGGCGCTGGTAGTGCCTCTATGAACATGCAGGTAATATTTGCTTGAAATATATGATGCAGGCTTTGAGTGCTTTTTTTATCTTCGCAGTTGGGCTTGTGAGCAAGATTTATGAGAAGGTGGATTTTCTTTCCTTGGCATTGAAGAAAGACTGAACAGGGATGTATCCGCTGCGCATTTATACCAATATTGGTCATAGGAAGATAGTCTCAATAAGGGAGGTGTTTAACCGTAGTCGTGGCACCACTGGGTGGTTTAACACAGTTTTGATATCACATAAGTAGAAAGACGATTTTTGTTATCAATATTGTTTTGATTATATGTTTGATATTAGATCATCATTTTAAAGCTCGTAAGATGGCATGTAGAAATTATAAAATTAAAAATTTGAAATCGTGATTTATGAAATAATGAAGCATTTATGATCTAAAGGGTAACAAAATTTACAAAAGAAAAGCTTAATATTTATTTGTTTACTTTATTAAA
>KK115843.1:201826-214958 GCA_000611955.2 Stegodyphus mimosarum | reverse complement strand
TTTTTTTTTTTTTTTTTTTTTTTTTTTTTTTTTTTTTTTTTGTACAAATAGTTTCTGTTTAATTCTGTAAACAGATATAATTTCCTTTTCAGTTATAAAGATCCATTGTTCTAGCGCTGTAATTGCTGTGTCGAGAATTCCGACTACTTGTCAATGGAAATTGTTTTGTTTTCAGTAACCTCTCTGTAACGTTTTCCACTATCAGTAGAGATATTTTCTGGATCTAGAACCATAACTACAGATTTTGCCGTTCGTTAGTTGATTGATAATTGGGCCATTGTCAAAAAATTTCTGTTATATCATCTTCATTTATTAGCGCTTCTCCACATTTCTTTAAAAAATCCATTAATTTTGAAATTTAATCTTTGGTTTGCGATATCCGAAAGCCTTCACATTCACAGCTATCATATTTATCAACCTCACCATGAAATATGCTAAGTGGCCATAAATTATGCCAAGCATTTTTTAGGGTATCTGGAGACACATCCTCCCACGATCGTGCGATGCTCCACAAAGTAGATTTTATGCTAAAATATTTCAAAAATTCTTGAATATTCTTGCCATTATTCAAGAAATTTAACATAGATTTTAAAAATTGTACTTTATATTTGCATTTCAGCATGCACATTATTCTGATATCCATACGCAGAATGATTGACATACAATTGGAGGAAAGAATAATACGGATATTTTATCTTTCACCAAAACTTTAAGTGAAGTATGAGCCAAACAGTTGTCTACAGTCAGGACAATTTTTGAGTTACCAGGTAAACCAACCGAATTCTGCCTTGTGTCATCCATGTTATTTTATTTGCATGATATATAACGGGAAACTTTTTACTCTTTTAAATGCTCTGAGATATCTATTTTTTCTGAATATGAAAAGTGTGTTCTTGTGCGTTCCTGCCGTGTTTGCGCATGCTAAAATTGCTAGTTTCATTTTGGAATCTTTGATAGGAGTTGGAGCCTTTTCTATAGAGGTTGTCAAGGTATTTTGCAGTACATATTGCCAAAAAACACGAAGGGGTGCCATTTTTGAGTTAAAACTGCACCCAGGGCGTAATCTGAAGCATCCGCCGCGAACTCCAAGCTCTCGCAGCCTTCCGGGAATTTTAACACTGGGGCATTAATTAGAGCTTTTTTCAATTTTTCAAAAGCGGTGTTTGCCTCCGCTTTCCATGCAAACTTGGATTTATTTCGTTTTAAAATTAACAAAGGTTGAACAATATCGGAAAAAATTTTGGATAAATGAACGATAATATGAGCACATGCCATTAAAAGATGAAAGTTTTTTTCGCAGTATTTGGCAGATGATAATTTTTAATTGCTTTTATTTTAGAATCCCCAGTTTCGATACCCTTAGCTGAGATTTTGTATCCTAAATATCGCAATTGCTTAGTTGCGAATTTACATTTTGCAGCATTAATAGTTAAACCTGCTTCTTTTAATACTGAAAAAACTTCGTGGAGATCTTCCACGTGTTGTTCAATAGTGTCACTAGTTATGGAAATGTCATCGAGATAAATCAAAGTCAATTTTCCTAGGACGGGACGTAAAATTATGTCCATAGCGTGTTGAAAAGTTGACGGGGCACCGCAAAGCCGAAACGACGTGCGTAAAATTGCATAAGTGCCTGATTTTGTAATAAACGCTGTTTTATTCACATCTTCTGGCAGACCCGTGCCTACATATTTTTTTCACCTGAGGCAAAGCGGGAAATGTGCTCCTGTTTGTGATGCAAGATTATTTATTTGCCTATTTGTGTGGGGGGGAGAATAAATAAATAATACGAAATGGTGTTTGAAAACACTACATTATACAAACATGTGCAATATATATATATAATAATCATACATACAGAACGCATTAACTATATTTATACGTTACATTAACTATATTTATTTTATCCTCTTTAAAAGTAACTATTTCAAGTGAAAATACAATACCTCTTACTGTAATATTTAATTATAATTTTGTATATTCCACAAAGTGAAACATATAACGATTAACAATTTTGAAATTGAAAACATTCAAATATTCTTTGAAAAATAGCTAATAATATTAAGTAGTATAAATAAAACATCTGCTTAAAAAGTTATGGCATAAACTTTTCAAGCATATTTAAAATTTAATTTTTCGTGCCTTTAAAGAAGCAAATCATCAATAATTTTTTTCAAAAGCTATTTGATTACTAAGCTCATGTTCTCTTCAGAGAGCCATGTTTGAAAATTTTTCTTGGAAAAGTTATTCACAATACTTACTTTGAAAACAACAATATAGTCATAAGAGATAAGAATTTAGCTGTGCTTACTAGGCAACACTAGCTCTGTAGAAAATTGTGAAGTTCGGGTTGTCATGAAACGAAAAATATCTGAAAAAAACGAGCTGTGGTTTCATTATATAAAGTTTTCATTGTTGTTTTACTGCAGTTATGTTATTAATGCATCAAAATCCATTACAATTCTTAATTTAAATTACTTATCCTCTGTACATTGCAATATTAATGAAACCTGGGTATGGTTATTATGCTGAAACCATTTCGCATTTCTAAAATTATGCTAACATGTTTCCGTCATTCATTGAAATTCTCTTATGTGCAATGAACTTTATACTTCTTTCATTTTTTTTTACCTTTAACAGTTTCAGAAATGATCCTCTTCGGTGTGTTAAGTAAAATTGTGACTTTCATTTTAAGCACTTAAAAGAGATATTTTTGATCGCAGAAATTCTTCTTAACAATTTCTACATTCTTTATAATTTCTACATTTCTGGTCTTCCCATTAATATTTGCATTCAGAAGCAGCCGAGGGTTAACATAGGCATGTTGTTCAAACACTTTATTTTAATGATCAGATTGACTGCGTTTAGCCTTCTGTACCTTGAATATCGAACAGTTCTATCAGAACATCCTCCATGAAAGCATCGCTTCTAAAGTCATTATAATAGATTAATCAATGAAATGTCTTTAATTATTCACAGAATCTGTCATAATTTAAACTATCTACCACTGACAAAAACTTTATTTGAGCTTGAACAGAAATTTATGTGCCATCTTATTTAAATATGCCAATACTTTGGCTGTTAGACACTTTTTTTGCTAACAATCTCATTATATCTTGACAATAAAAGCATAATTTTAAAATTAACAAGATTTAATGATACTTTATATTTTATTTTTACTTTTGTTGCGCCTCATCAAGTAACTCAAGAAACTTCAATGTGTTAAATTTCGCGAGTATGACAAGTGTTTATCAATAATTTTTATTCACAGAAACGTGTGTTTATTAATTTTTTTTAGCAAGAATCATATCTTTTAAATATATTTTTTTATTGATCCCCGTTAGAGTTAACGGAACAAAACTAAATTTTTTAAAAGATATTTGTTACGTCAAAATCAGTTAATTACATTAGAATAAGCCAGAACAGTTTGCCTTAAATCTTCCACAAAGTACTCAAAATTTTAAACTTCCTTTTTTAGTTCTCTAAAACTGAAATATTTATTTTAGAGGTATCTTACCTTATATCTTTACATCCCAGTTGACAAAAAATGAACCAATTTTTTTAATCCTTCAGCATCTGCTTCAGAAATAACTTTAAATGAAACAATCTGTTACAGTTCCCACGCAACATGAGATTAAAAACAAGCCAAAAACTTCGATTCATGCACCTCCTTTATTGGAAAATTTTTTACCAAAAAATTATTCTTTGGATGCTATTCCAGAAGGCGTTTATGAAATTGCAAAACTCAGCAATTTTACCACCCTCTGTTTTCAGTTAGTGGACTTTGGCAAGTTTGTTATGACTAAGAAAAGAGTTCAAGTCAAAGTAATGAGAGACATCAAAGAATAACTAATGTCGTCAGTATAATATTTTCTATGAAAGTTTAGTGTATACAATTCATTACACAATGTGTAATTAGTTCCTTGAAGCTACTTTCAATAACAAATTTTAATGTTAGAAACTATTACAAGCACTACTGTGAAAGCTCAGGTCTTTTGAGAATAAATTAATGCTGTTAGTTTTTCTTTTTCTTTTTTTTAGCTGGATTGTTTATAACACAAAATTATTTTAATGTTCACTGATGTATTTCGAAATTAAAAGTTAAAAACCATAAATTTTAAAAATAAATTTCTGAATTTTTGATCGAATACCTAATTTGACACCTCTTCTATTTGTTCACCTGAGGCAAGTGCCTCACTCGTCCTGGCCTTGCTGAAGAGTATTTGCACAGACGAAGGATTTTTTCAATTTTAAATAAAATATTTGTTGAGAAGGGGCCCCCACCCCCAAGGATGGAAGATGCAGATTGGGAACTTGTGCCGTTTTATGCAGTTACTGATAAAGGTTTTTATAATATGTTTGATGTAACTTCTAATAAAAGCAGTTTAGCAGTCTATTGTCAGAGTGATATTTTGCTTTCTAATAAAAGCTCTTTAGATCGCTATTCTGAAATTCTCCCCCCCCCCTCAGACAAATTTTATTATTGATTGTTCATTAAAGCAGGCTTAATGGAAAAGTTTTAAATTCATCTTAAACTAAAATGCATAGTATTCACTCTGCATATAGTGAAAAATTTCATTTTTTATTAATCAATATATTTGGTCATTTTTGTTTTAAAAGAGGAATAATTTGTTTTAAAAATCTATTAAACTTTTCAAATTTTATGTGAATGTGTAATGGTAAAAAATGTTAGAGTTTCAGAATGATCTTCATTTAAAAGCTTTTGTCTTGCTCTATTTGATTCTGAAAACAGTGGGAATTTGAGATTATGAGATTTTTCCTTAAGCAAAGCCTCTGCAAAAATCCACCAAATTTGGTTTCAACATTAAATTTTGAAAAAAAATCAAAACTGAATTTAGAAGAAATTATTTTTGAAGTACATAACCTTCATCATCGGGCAAAATATGTGCCAAATTTCGTAATTCGCCTTATCCATCTTATTAGTCTTTATCCATCTCTTCGCTGTGTGATAGACGTAACCACTCTCTTTTTTATTATTATAGAATGTTCCTGTATTCACTGAGCAAAATTTTTTAATATTCATTATTGCAATGATGATAAAAACTAATAAAAAAGTTGTCTAAAGAAAAAGTAATTAATAATATTTTCTTGAAATTATTTCTGATTCTTTTAGTAATTTAAAATTTTTAATGTAATTTGGGTTTAAGTTACAATTGGAACAGAGTATGTATAATCAAATGGAAAAAAAATTCAATAAACAAAATGATTATTGAAAAAATGGAGGAGAGATGCTGAAAATGATGTAAAAAGTTGGAGATAATTTTGCTGATGATCCTTTATTCAGGTCTAAGAGAGTTATATAAATATTCTTTATTCATTCTTGAATAAGTAATAACTGCACTATAAATAAATAAACTTAATGGCTATGTGCTGGAAATAAACACAGCGTCTGTTGCTTATAAGAAATTTCTCTGTGCTTTAGAAAGTAATTCTCTAGCAGTTTAAAATTGATCTTTATGTCTAGAGAAATTCTGCTCAGAATCAACAGAGATCACTTGAGTGTATCTTCTGAAAATGCAGGAAAGGAAATGAGTTGAAGTTGCAAAGACTTCTGCTTTTAGACTGTTTCTCAAATTTAATTATTTCTAGAAAATCAATAAGCTTGTCCCTAATAGTTGTCACAATTTTGTTCTTCCTTCTCTGTGCATTCTTTTTCCAAACTCTATTGTATCAGGCAAATACTTGTGATCTTGCACTGTAGGAAGTACTTGTAATCTTCTACTGTAGAAAGTTTTCGTTTGAGCATTTATCAGGCATGTCATTTGAGCATGTGTCAGAATGAAGCATTTGTTTGTGCCGAATTTTTTCTATTGCCAAATTGGACATCTCATCCAAGTATTCCATATCATTATAACAGGGAATTATTATAGGTGGAGTTCAGAAACTTTTCAGTGCAAAACGCTATGACCAGGGACCTTTTTATGAATCTTCAGTGAAGCAATGAAATTTTTTTTCATACTTTGTGCACTTCAGACACCCGGCGAAGGCCGTCTGCAGTGTATATCACGACTGAGGTTGGGGTTCCTGACTCGATAATGTCGAAAAGCCAAAAGCATGTAGTATGTGTAATTGCTCACCACACATCTGATATTTTTATACTGTCTGCATTGTGATCCCAGCATCATGTAAAAATCATTGAAGGAGAGCTTTATTGTACACGGTTTGTCGAATTAGTACATCTTAAAATACATAGGTCACCTGCAAGACAACGAAAAGTAAATAAGGAAAATATGCTGAACCTGTATCTTCATACCTCATCAGTAATTGTATCCAATGTAAATCCAGTTCATGCTTCCTGACTATCTCTAATTTCCTTTCAGTCTAGAAGCATTCTTTGTAAATTGTCGTTATGTAATTAATAAGTTTTTGTTGTCATCTTAAAAGTACCAAGTTTTGCCTGTAACTCAAGGAACAATTTAAATGCAGATTTTGTTTTATAACCTTATAAAGTGGGGTTCTAAAGTTGTTAGTTCCCCCCCCCCCAAGTAGGAAAATTAAAAAATCAGATACACCTGGCCCAGAATTCAAACTAAGAATCTCCAAATGCTAGGCATAGGACTGCCGGTTATACTACAAAAGCGTGCAGTGAGAAAGAAAATTCCTTATTTTCTTGTCCGTTAAAAGGGGGACTGGAAGAAGGGAATGAGACTCGGTGGCTAAATTTACCGATGGAATAACATTTACCACATTTTACTTGAATGCCACTCACAGCTTATTAGAAGTTTTTTGGAACCAAAGAACGTAAGAAATCCATTATGCCCTTCCTGAGATTTGAATTCCGCATCTTCTGATAGTAGCCAGACTTGCTAGTTACCCATAAAAGGTACACAGAGGATAAGACGAAAATTCCTTCCAGCGTTCCTAACTGAATGAATGTAATGGTGTGATCTACACTGAACTCACTGAAAGACTGTTGCCTTCCAGTTCCATAAATGAAAGCACATGTTAAGATAGTCTGCTTAAATTGTAACTTGTAAAATTCCCCTTCTTCGCATGCTTGTTGTATATTAAATGTGCTGGATTTTCTGCTGCAGTTGTGTTCTTAATTGCAATAAATGCATCGCAGATGGCATGTCAAAGAATTAGACCATCACTTCCGATGAACTGGCACTTTAATTCGTTTAAAGAACCATATAGTTTTGCCTTAGCTTTCAGCATTTTTATGCTATTATCAATCAGTCCTACTTTTAACTTTTTTTTTTTGTAGCGGGTGATAATGGCTGTCTTGGGAAAGATTATTAGGCATGATTTTGTTGGGATGAGTCAGCCCTGATTTGAGCTTTTTTTTAAAACCCCCAGCGAGTAAAAATGGCAGTCCGTAAAATATTGTAATCTCCACAGTGGAACAGTGTAGATGGTAACATAGGTTCTACCAAAACTGTTTGTAGTAATTCTGTAATTGCCTTAATGCATAAGTTTTTTTTTCTTCTAAATCTTTTAAGTTATGTTGTCTTTTTTAACATACCAGCTCTAGCAACTAACCAAGTTCAAAGCCGTCATCTACGTTCCTCTTTTTTTTTTTTTTTAACTTCACTTATATACTGTGGAAGCATATGGACTGAGAAGAGAACGGGGAGCAAAGAGTCATTATTCTGCATAGACCGAATGAATTGGATTATTTTATTGCAGTGAAGAATATCATAGCTATCTACTTACGAGTAGGGATGCCTTCTTGGGCGACATTCTAGGGAAAGTTGGTTCGTATTCATGTTGCACATGCAGGAAAACTACAAAATCTGTATGCAACCAGTTCGTTTACCTGGCTGTAAATTTGATTCAGCCTATTACTGTACTGCAATCTTGCCACTTAGCCACTGATAAGCATAGATGGAATAGAAAGCTATGATTCTGGTGGGTCCATAATATCTGTATTTTCTTTTTAAAGTTTTCTATATTACCTCTGGAAATATTGAAGTTACAGTCGGAATCATATAAGAAAAAAAGGAGGGTAAAATTCCTGAATAATTAAAGAGGGGTTGAAGGCGTAACCCTCCATAAAAAGGTACTCTAAATTATATTCAGTTTGCTTTATTTGATACTCTGACATCTATGTCACAAAAGTAGCTGTATTTTTCTGAAAGACGTTACACTTTAAAAATTTTTCCCTTAATAATAAAGGTGGGAAAAGGAAGTTTGAGGATTCGATTCTCATTAACAACAGACTCTACAGTAAGGTGAAATTAGGGAGAGATGTGTAACCTTGAGACTCCTGTTTTAACGTGAGAGTTGCATAGCATATTGATTGTGTATGTAAGTGTTACAGAAACATACTGAAAACAATTGTTATTAAAATATTACCATCATATGCACATGAAAGATGACATAGCACTGGGTGACATAGTATTTGTAACAGATGATATTAATAAGAAATATTTTCATATCATTCGAACAGTATGTTGCGATTTTTTTTTTTTTTTAAATTTGTTTTGCTGCTATTCTGGGGAATTTCGGAATGCGGTAATCCTAAGATGTATGGCTGCATTCCTTGCATTATTTACCACAACAGTAATGCACCCCCATATGCGCTGCAGTTACATATCATTTATTGTCCAGCCTTAAAATTATTGTGTTAATGTAGTCTAACATAATGAAATTATTTTTTTTTCTCTCAGTTTTGAGTTCTTTACTCAACCTCTGATAATCCAAACACTCAAAGGCTGTAATGTTATATTTTAACATTACAGTCTTTGAGTGTTATTATTAGTTAAGTATTTGAATCATTATCCGATCTCCTCAAATATTCTAAATATCGTGTCTTCAGAATTTTAAAACAAAATTTTTTCACTCATTTCCAGTTATGCTGCTAAATGTTAATTTGTGGCTGTACGCTTGTTTTTATTAAAATACCATTCTCTAATGTTGAGAATGGTGAGAAGCAAGGTAGTTTCGTTCATAGAATGTAACTGTCAGCAAACATTATACTTCAAATAAGAGAAAATGATGTTCTTACTCACATTGTTTGGCACGTGCAGATTAATTTCCATTCTCTGATGTAAAATCTCACTGTGAAGAGGATCATTGCAACTTAAGAAAAAGCACTATTTTGAAATCAAAATTATTGCCTGAAATAAATTTAACATTTATTTCAGTTCTGTGCAGAAATTATTTCAAGTGACAGCATTTCATGTACAATTTCAAATGCAGAAAGGGGTAAGAGGGAAAAAATCTGGTAGGGGGTCACCTGTATTTGCACCAGGGAGAATGTTTCAGAAATTCTAATAACCTAACAACAGGGTAAGATGTTTCAACAGTTGACCTTTACAAAGTAATGCAGAAGTTCTGCGATCACATCATGAGATGTATATCATCAAAAAGATTAGTAGAAAGCCAAACATTGATTTGTTTTCTTTTTCTTTCCTTTTTTTTTCTTTTGTTGTTTTTAGTCCAAAGGGATTTAGTCCCGAAGGACTATTACTTTCATTTGGGCGTTTTGCGTTGTTTTACAAAAAACGGCGTATCACTTTTCAATTTAGTCCTTATGTTTTTTTTTTTTTTTTTTTTTGCGTTGCACGGGAAAATAAAAAGGAATTTTAATTACAATTATAAATAAATAGCCAAATAAATGTGAAATTCGTAACAATATTCTCTAAAACTTTAACGAATTTTTCATTAACAAACTCAAAGATTTCAAAGCCAGCGATACCAACGTTGTACAGAAAAACATTTTTATCTCCAGTGCGTGAGAGTGTGTACCGAAATTTCTAAAGATATGCTCAATTTAAAATTAGTTTGCGATATTGCTCTTGAAATCAATTTTATGGTTTAAGTGCGAAGAACATGGTATTTAATAAATAAAGGTAACACACAAAATGTTAAATAAACGCCCCTTTGGACGTAATTAAAATCTGAAACCTTTCAGATTTTTTTTTTTAATTTTGTTTTGTTTTCTTCAAATATATTTTTTTATGAGTTCAATCGTATTACTTTGTGCACTCTGTATATGTATGTCAAATTATGTGTTGAATTTGGAATTGAAAGTAAGTCTAATGAACACACTGAAATCCAAGTATTTGCCTTCATAATAAATAAATATCCTAAATTCAAACAAGCAAATGTGCTCCCCCCCCATCATAGATAACTACAACTTGTAAGTATTACAGAGATATGCAATATCTGTTAATGTAGGCAATTTCTGCGCATTGATGCTATTCTTCGATCCTGATCTATGTATGTACCCTTACTTTGTGTCATGTCTTGATGGATACTGTTTTCGCAAATTCAGTGCTTGAAGTAAAATTTGCTTGAGAGGTTTCTGAACCCCCACAACTGTTTTCACAATTTTGGAAATTCAGTGCTTCAAGTAAAATTTTTTTGAGAGGCTTCAAGTAAAATTTGTTTGAGAGGTTTCTGGCCCCTACAACTGTTTTCAAAAGTACAGAAATTAAGTATGTATTCACATATTAATATTATTCAGCATAATTCAATTACTGTTTGCCTCACAATAGTGATGGGGCATTTTTAAATATATATTTCCAAAATGAATACTTTTGTTGCTCATATTTGCATGTGTCTGCAAATAATCAGAGATAAATATAGAATCAATGGCAAGCAGTGACTGAACTTCAAATAACTGATAAATCTTGAAATATCTGATTATTCCAGTTAATCAGAATTTTTGAAATTGCAGATGATTCCGATTAATCACAAATCTTGAAATTTTACAAATAAAATAAAAATTTCAAAAACAACAAGTAGCATACTCAGAAAATTAACTCGATTAGATTGTTTAAAAAAACTATGCATTCAAATACAAGAATGTTTAAAATGTTTATTCAACAAACCATGAGTTGCCTATTTCCTATTAGTGACAGGATGTCGCTACTGACGAGGAAATTCTTTGAACTTTGAACTCTCAGTTATCCTGAAAAAATATGCGTGAGTCTATTTTTGTAGAAATACTGATAACATTCTATAGATAATCAAGAAGAAAATAAAAACTGAGTTTTGATCACGAGTGAGAATTTTGAAATTTCATCTCCCAAATAGTGCTGCCTTGCCAAACATATGTATTTAATTAATCTACCAATTATTTATTGGTGCTCGATTTACTTGATTTCCTTTACATCCATCCTACTTGTTTACACATGATACACCTCAGCCAACCAGCAATCACCTGGAATTTCAGCAGCTAATGAATGTGTTGTCTCTCTTGCAAGCCACAAACTGCAATCAGGTTTCTTTTGAAAGGTATGGATTCTGACTTCTCTGAAGAAGAAATCTTAGCATGTAGTATCCCCATGCAAAAAGTAAAGTAGTTCACTAAAAGAAATCTTGATATCCTGGTGAAACTTCCAATTTTCCTTATAAGTACGAAAATTTTTTAGCTAAAATTTCCACGCTTTCCAGCTATAAAAGTGCCTTCTAGATTCAAGGGCTTCGAACTGTAAAATGGACTTTTAGATTAAATTTTAGTTTAATTAAATATTTGTTTTCATAAAAATCCTGTTATCAAAAGGTGGGAGTATGTTAAGTATAGCATTGTTCATATACATTCAACCAGTGTAGTATTATTTTCCCTTTAGTTTTGCTTTGAGTGGCAACAGTTGTAAAAAGGTATATTTTTTGTAGAATAAACTTTTTTGTGTGTGTTTAAATTTTTTACAGAGATTTTTTAGGTAGAAATGAGTTTATGAATGGACAAAATGGTGAACATTTTCTGTCGTATCTAACACAAAGCTTATAAATCTCAGTATCTTTCTGTCATCACAATACCTTCTTTGAACATATAAGGAATTTCTGTCTTCTCCACTGCATGTTGTCATGATGTAACTGATAGAATATCTGGCTAGGAAGATCAGACTTTGAATCCCAGCTAGGGCATAGCTGATCTTGTGTATTCTGCTTTGGACTGCTCTGCTAGAAGACTATACAGAGCCGGGGGATTTCATAGCTGTAGATGAGAATGCAGTCAGGCTTTTATTTAGCTGTTAAGTATTTACTTTTCATTTATGAATATAAAAAATTCTTTTATTCAAGTTTTGGTATTTACCAACGTTATGTAAACTTTAGGTTGTTTAATTTATAAAACAAGTTAGAAAATAATCTAAATCTAAATAAATTTATATATCTGTATTTTTCAAGGTCTGTAAAGGAGGGGTGAATGACCTAGCTGTGGTGAAAGGAGGACTATAGGTACTCTTTAGGGTCTCTGTCACAGTAAAGAACTAACCAAAACTCTTATACTGCTATGACTAAAGGTGTTACATTCAGCTGTGGTACAAAATCTATTATATGGTCCTTTTTCTTTACCCACCATTGCATCTTAGTTATCTGATTCTCGATCTTGCATTTATAAATGAAGAAAAGATCTGTAGCTATCATTTTTCATCAAATCACATTACATGCTAACACCACCACATTCAATGTAAACCTTTGGCCATAGATCTCGGAAGAAAGAAAAAGAGCATTAGTACTTATATCATGAAAACTTTTCTGAAGTAGTCTACTTCTCATAATATCGTGGGCATCGTCCTTTTTACAGCTGGTGTAATAATCACTTAGAAATCTAGGGTTAGTGGTTTTGGCCTGCAATACTGTAACTGGTTTCAGATGGCATTGTACCCTGAGTTGCTTCGGTCATCAGATTACTGTACCATTGGTTTCAAATTTTCTACACAGGTGAGAAATGACATGAAAATAATTTAGCACCTTCGTAATTTATTGTCCTACTTCATATCTCTCAAGAGCTTACTGTTATTGAGAATTGTTTTAAACACCTTCTTTGAATCATACTAAGGCAATTCTAATTTAGATTTAGCTCAAGTAGCTAAATCCATGTAACATTTATAATTCACCTCTGTTCTTTCTGGCCCACTGACTGAATTCACTACAAAATGTTTTCATGGATAAGTCTGTTTTCCATGTCTGACTAAGAAATAATTGTTATATCTATATCCCTGCTCCTAAAAGTTGTAGCAGTTTTTATTCGATGAAATCTGTAGTTACACTTATTATATCAGAATTTGTATTTCCAAAAATTTTGATGTGCTATAAACTTTTTAACATGATTGTGCTTATAAAAGTAAGTTGTAATAAAATTTTAAGTAAAATGTGTGCCACGTGTTTTGTAATACATTAGCCTCAAAATTATTGGCGTTTTTTTTTTTTTTTT
>KK115843.1:189858-201801 GCA_000611955.2 Stegodyphus mimosarum | reverse complement strand
TTTTTTTTTTTTTTTTTTTTTAAATAATTTGTGTTTCATGTGACTTTTTTCCCTATAGATGAAGAATCAGAAGAAGAAATCAAACATCACCCAGTTAAAAATGTTGCTGTGAAAAATATGATACTTGAGAAGAAGAAGTCTCGCTACTTTTGGCAATACAATATCCAAGCTAAAGGACCGAAAGCTCCAAAAATCAAATTAACGGAAAAATCTAGCAGCCTTCATGACTTTGCTGATCCTATCTTTAGTTCAGATTGTCCAGTGGATGGTGTAAAACATGCTGGAAAAGCTAGACGAGGAGATGGCAATGATCTCACTCCTAATCCTAAAAAGTTATATAATATAGGTCTGGAACTAGAGAAGCTGAATTCTGTTATAGATGGTTTGATTCCGGTTAATGAACTACCTTTGAATGCCAGGTCAGACTCTAGAAAGGAGAAAAATAAGCTTGCCTCCCGGTAATTATCTAATTTCTTTGTCATTCTATTTTTAAAATATTATACTATCATAATGTTCTGTCTGACTTTTGATGATGGCTTTGGCTACTCATGTCATAATAAACTGTAATGTGATTCAAGTATCTTTTGAGGTTTGAGTAATTCACATGTGCCTATGCATTTCCTCTGTTATTGTAGCAGTATTTTTATTATTGTATTTTAAACAGATTTTAAAGATTTAAAACATTTAAAAATTGTTAGCACCTTGTTTTTAGATTTGATATTATGTACTGTTTTTAGCTTAAAGAGTGTTATTCCCTAATTTGCATATATGGTTTCCTTATAATACAAATGTATCCAAAATTTTAAAAATGAACTTTGTTATGCAATTCTTCACCATAGTATATGGCAAAAAAGATTTGTTGCAATTTGTTAATTGCTGCAAGGTGAAAATATTTCCTACTGCAAAATCAAATAGCGGGAGCACTGCTAAATACTTTTCATCAATTCTTCACTTAGACTTAACATCTGTGTGTAACGTTTCTGGAAAAAATATATTACTGTTGATTTGGTTTGTTATTTTCTATAGGTTATTTACATTGTCTTCTGCTAATTGTCAGGAAATAGCTTGCCATTTATATCTCCATACTTATAGTCTTTGCACATTAAATTTTCATTTGTCCTTAAGTTTTGTACCTCTGTGTATATATACCAATTAGTATTTGTAACTGAACATTTAGTTATTTTTTGTGAAATTGTTCAACATGTAACTTTGTGTTGCATTACAGTGTGTGCAAAAAGAATTTAATTTGCTTAAATAGTATTTTAGTGAGGAACATGTTATAAATTAGACTAAATATACAAAGCATTTCGTTTTCCTTTGATTCTAGATGAGTTTTCATGTTAAATACACTTCGTATTTTTATGGCATTTATGTAAACCAGTTTAACATAGATGAATGCAAATGCATAAGATATAAATATCTTTATTAAAGTATTTTCTTCATAGTTTGTGCTGTAAAAAATGTAATGTGTTGCATAGTAAAAATAGCAGCCAAGTGCAGAAAAATGTAATATAATTATGTTAGGTATGATATTTTATATGGAATTTTTCATTTGCATTAAAGAAAATTCTTAGTTGGCTTACACAACAGAAATTATGTGCTTAAAGTATACCAGTATTCTGTGTAGGTGCCCAGCACAAGGCAACTGTACTAACGAAATAACTGTGACCACATATTAACTATTTAAGGTATTTCCTCAAAACTGTTAATTGAAATTAGGAATTTTCATGTTAAACAACAATTGAATTGATTTTGTACTTCAGATGTCTATATTTGTAGAATATGAAGCTTTTAAGAAAATTCTATACATTATCTTAGTGCTTTCTTGCAAAAAGTAAAACAGTAATCATTCATACTAACACTTGAATGTAATTTTTTAATTTTCGATTCACACATTTTTTTTAAGCATAAAGTGTAAAATTTTAGTAAAACTACTGCAATAACACTAGATCACAAAACGAGGTCAGATCTAACTTTTGGAGACCACAAAACATGCCACATAAAAAATGTAATCGATATTTTCAATTTTTTCATCTGTGATGCTGACAGGTAAAAAGCAAGTGATTCTTCATATAAAATTCTTCTTCTGCATAAAAGTATTTTTACTTTGTTTTTCATTTTTAAATCCAATAAAATGAAGTGTCTTCCTCAGTGGGGATGCTGTCAATGGTGCAAAATGCACTTTGAATAAAATTGTAGATTTAAGTATCACTTCCTAGATAATGGTCAAAAATTTTATAACTGAAATTCTTAGTACAAATGATAGGCTAGCTGAGCTTTATAAAAATGTTCATACAGTAATGATTTTACTAATGTAATGGTTACAACTGATGTTTGTAGTTTCTATGATATTCCTGTTGGCTGACATCCCAAGTAATAATAGGTTTGCACATATAACACTCTATTTAGAAATAAGAAAGTAGTGTCAATAAAAAATTTCTCATTGCAGAGTGATTTATTGTGAAATTTTAATTATGCTTAGGATGAAATTAACTGTTTTATATGAACAGAATCCCTATAATATAGATACAGAACCTCTATAACTTTCCATGTCAAGAATAAATAATTTTAGTTCATTTAATGCAAACAAAAAGATAAATAAAATGTAGCTATGCCTTTTAAATTGATTTTTCTTTTTGCTGTCTTTGGTAAATTTTAATTTAATATCAGATCTTTCACTTAAAAATGTGATATTTCTTGCACTGAAAATGTTTCTCTTCATCTCTGATACCTTTCTGTCATACCCACAATATCTCCAAATATTTTTAGGGATATGTAACTTTTTTATTTAGTTCTCATTGTTTTATCTATCTGAATTTCATTTAGAAATATTTATTCAGTTTTTATACTTTTTACTTTATTAACTGTAAAAAATAACCGACTTTTTATACTTTGTAATTTTAAGTCTCTTTGAATTTCTGATCGAAATATTATTATTTCAGAAAGTTTCCATGCATTTGCAAAATATGTGTAGTTAAAAGAAAATGTCTGGCTTCCTTTGTGCCAATGCATGAAACAGTTGTTTTAGTTTCTTTATCTTAAGTTTTATTTTTTCTGGTTTTCCCCCCACTCCGAAAAAAATTAAGATTTTTTAAAATTTTTTTTTGAATATGAAGTATTTTGTTCCAAAGTTTCTGTTATTTATCTTAGGGCTTGCAGGCTGAAGAAGAAAGCTCAACATGAAGCTAATAAGTTGAAGTTGTTTGGACTGCAGCAAGAGCAAAGTATGCAAAAAGGAAATTTCATTTATTTCAATTATAAATCTCATTTTCAAAATGGTTTTGTTGTTTAATATAAAACTTTATTTCTTATAAATGGTAAAGATGGGTATTGGTCCAGTCAAGTTAATTATTATTACGTTATTTTCTCTCCGTTTTATAGTTAATATTTTAACACTCCGTAGAAAATGATTCCTAACCAGAGAAAAAATACCATCCAGAGTCAGAGTTTATCTTCATTTAAATAGTCATAAATACTTAGTTATCAGCATAAAACAAATGTAACATAGTTACAGTTAATTCTAAATGGGCTGTTTTTTCTCTCTTCCCCCCCCCCCTTTTTTCTCTTTTTTTTTTTTTTTTTAAGATGAAACTTCTGTTATAGTTGCTTAAGAAAGCTTTCCCTTTCTAAATAATATAGCTGTCTTTCTGTTCTATATCATTAGTTTTGGGTTAAAGTATGTTTTTGTAGTACTATATGGTAACCCTGTAGAAACTATTACTAGCATCAAAAACAGATCAGCATGTTGGCTGTGGAGCCTACAGGCCCTGAGCTTTAAGTGCATGTTTAATTCTGTGGTACAATGTGCAGATTATATACTGCAGAGCTCGATTTGATTCCTTAGGTCACTGATCTTCAAGGACACTGAAGCAGATAACAACCTCACTATAACATGATACCAGATACCAAACTGCAACAAGAGCAAGCAAAAGCTATTTTCGCACATTTGTCACTGAATATCACAAAAGAATTTGGTTCTGGAGACCTGGGTAAGATGAAATGATGTACAACATAGCTCTTCCCTGTATGCCTCATGGTGCAGCAGAGGAGTTAGGCATTTCCACTAGTTATGACCTGAGCTCCAACATAGGAATCGATCGCATCAGCTTATGAAGCTTGCCACCAAACCCATGGCCTTTGTTTTCATTGCGACAACCAGTTGCATCCTTCTGTATCACATGTTTATACTGAAGGGAAGTTATGCAACCAGCAAGAAGTTGTGCAGGAAACAGATTGACATATTGATTCCCACATTACAAATGCGCATTTGACTCTGTAATACATTATGCAGGTTTTGTATCACAGACCCCCTTTTTATTCCCAGGGTAATGTAACTTCAAGGACACTGAAGTGACGATGCATTTACACCACCTGTACTATAAGTAGATGTGACCAAACAGTGGCAGAAAGCAATGTGATTGCTGGTCTGTCAAAGTTGTATTAAAATACAATCTCAAGAAAGTAAAAGTTAGTTTAATAGTATAAGGCAAAATATTGATAAATTCTGTCTCTGTAGATTCATTCATCAGAGTACTCTGCCCTTCAAAAGTTAAGGAACAGTATGTTTTTCAAAGCTCAACATTACAAAAAGGTCAGTAATGTTTAAATTCTCAGGTCCTGTGCATGACAGTAATGAAGTTTAAGAAAATATATGCAAGAAACAATAGCTACCAGTTTTATTTTATAGAAATGAATACTTATATACCAGACAAAATACAAACATTGTAAATTTTGTTCGCAAGAATTGATCTTCAGTTATTACAGTTTCGTGGACAATCTCCAGGAGAGTCTATCAATGTCCAGGAGAAGCAGTTTGCCCAATTCGTTGAGGTGGCAGGTGGTCAGATGAATGGCAATCAGGATGTCACAAGCTGATGCTGCTAGACATCTCAATGTCTATCATAGTGTGGCCCACTGACCATGGAATCAGTTTGAATCCAAGGATTCTGCGTCTAGAAGACATGTTCCAAGCAGACCTAGAGTTACAACACCTGTGGGAGACCATTATTTAGCTTTTTCAGCCCAAAGGAGTAACATTTACTGTGCCTCAGTCTCATGGCAGATCATTTAGTGGCAACAGGAACAAGAATCTCAGCTACTACGGTGTGCAGACACCTGCACAAAGCAGGTTTGTATGTAAGAAGACAGCTGTTTGTGTCCCCTTGACCCAAGGACGCAGAAGTGCCCGTTTATTTTCGGCATGAGAACACGTCTCCTGGACCAGTACACAGTGGGCATCTGTTCTCTTCACAAATGAGTCCAGGTTCACATTGGAGAGTGATTCAGGTTGTCAGCTGATCTAGAGGGGACAATGCACCAGATACAACCAATCCCACATTGTGGAAAGACACAGTTATAGAGGTGGTGGAATAGTGGTTTGGGCTGGAATCTCTCTTGGTAGTCACACTGACCTGCATGTGTTCCATGGAGGAACTTTGACCGGTGTGAGATATCGAGACGAGATCCTTGATCATTATGTCCACCTATATGTCACTGCTATCGGTCCTGGGTTTCTTCTGATGGACAACTATGAGTGACCACACCAAATTCGGGTTTCTGAAGAATATCATGAGGGTTATGGTAGGAAGTGGATGGAATGGCCAGCTAAATCTCCAGACCTGAATCCAATAGAGCACCTTTGGGACTACCTTCGGTGACATGTTGCTGCTTTAAGTCCTCCAAGGTTGTTAGATGAGTTTGAACAAGGATTACTCAGTGTCTGGTTGCTTTCCATTTCACTAGCCAACAACAACTCAATTGACAGCATAGAACATCACTGCTGCCAATATATTGCAGCTAGTGGTGGTCACATTCCTTATTAGAACCTATTTTTGTAATGTTACCACCCCCTCAAAAAACTGTGATATACTGTTTCTCCAAGACTGGATTTCTTTGCCAAGAATGCAATTTTTTGTTGTAATTCATGTTTGTGTTGAGCTTTAGAAACATTCTTATGTCGCATTCATTAAAGAACTGTTTGGTGAACATGTCCTGTAAATTTCCTGTGTCTGTGTTGCTTCATTCTCAAATTAGACATAAAAAACATGCTATTCCTTAATTTTTGGAGGGCAGTGTAAATAGATAATAAATATTTGAATGTTTTAATTTTTAATTTCTGTCAGTGTTTTTAAAAATGTGTATTAATAAAATTCTGTTGGTAATGAAATAGAACTTCAAATTAATTTCGGTAAAATACAAAGGTATTTTAATTACTGCAGCTGATTGTTAACCAAATCCATACTATCCAGATGCTGTATGTAATGTAAGTGTAGTTTTATTCACCTGGTTTTTGAGGTTGTAAAATTAATGTTTGAAAGTCATGAAACATACAATAAAATGTGCTCTTTTCAGGTTTTGTAGTCTTTATGAGCATCAGAAAGACATATTAATTTAAGAATTTTTTAATACTTTCACATGCAATCAGGTTCAATGAAAGTTGCTAGGAACATAGGCATTGTAGGCCTTAGTTTGCATCAGGTTCTGCTCTTGGCAATTGAATGGACTGACAGCATTGAGTTTTATTAGTTTTCCTATTGTGAAACATAAATACAAAAAAGTTTACCATAAAAAGCCCTCCGCAAAAGCATCTCTTCTCTAAGGCAGGTTGTCCTATTATAAGCTTTGCCATATTAAATAATACAGATCAAATCACAGGTGTTGTTCAAGCTGCTGTCATTATTAAGTTTCACTCATGTCTGCATATCTTTCGACTCCTGAGATATAAAACTTTGAAACTAATTGAAGGCATGGACTCGGATATGTAGAATTCCCCCCCCCCTTGTGCTAGAACCTCGGTTTTTGGGCATTGAAGATAGCTTGAATTCAGATTCTATTTTTTAAAAAAAAAAGACGTAAGGACATGAAAAAAAAAAAAAGCATCTTCAGTGTAAGGTTCAGAAGCACATAATTTAACATTTTCTGAATATTTTGTCATAATAACTTTGGTGGTATATACTGATTTTACCCCCCTTTCTTTACAGTTCAGTCTTGTAGTCACACAAGACACTTACTAAAGAATCATCGTTTTAAATGTACTTTGCAGTCCTCAGTAATCCACACATATTCCTCGAGCATATTAGACTCATCTTTAGTGCATAGAAAGTAAAGCGCTGTGCTTATTTCCTTCTTCCCTGATGCATGTTTTTTAAAAAGTAATGTATTATGTTTATGATTCTCAAATTTACAGTTCATTCAAATTAGACACCGTAAAATGCTTCAAACTTTGTTGCGCCTTTTCAGATAGTATTTTAGTGGTGACCTGGAAACAAAAACATGCATTGAAAAAATGTGTAACAGTAAGAATTTTTGATTAAAATAAGAAAGTGTTGTAGTACAAGGGGATATTGTAACATAAGATTTTACAAGTAATCAAATATCAACACTTTAAAACCTCTTTACTGAAGAAATTTTCTTTTATTCATTTTATTTTTTTCCATTTCTTTGATGGACTGAAACATCAAAGTATAATTCTGTAGCACAGATTGCATACATTTTTCAGATGAGGGAACTAAATGGTAAATTGTGTACATACACCTGTTAGTAAAAGCATGTGTGCTGTTGATGCTTTGTTTTATTCTCAATTTCATATCAGTAGGAGCAAGAATCTGATAGCAACTTAGCACTATACTATATCTAAACCCTAAAATGTAGCCTGAAGTGTTGTCACCTGTATCTGATATGAATGATATGATGATGAGGTGGCTTTCTCAACTTCCTAAGGATGAGAGGAGGACATGATCAATCTCTGATCATCTGCCACACTACCACTTTAAAGATATATTGACTAGAACTTGTGTGCTTTTCCCAGAGCCAAGGGCTCCTTGCTACAGATCCCAATCAGCACAATAAGCAAGCAGAGGAGGAACAAGTGAAGAGAATACTGAACACTTCTAGTAAATTATTTGCAGTATGTATTTTAATGAAATTTCTAAATTTCCTGTTATGTTGCTGTGAAAGCACTATAGCAGTTACACAAGGTATGTTTTTAAAGTAAGTACGGTTCTGAAATTCTGGCTTGGCAGCACTGTGGTTTTCCTAAATTCTTTGGGAAGCCACAGGTGCCATTACCAAAACTTACTTGATTACAGCCTATCTTAACATTTGTTTTTGATTATTTAAAACGGCTCTGCTGATTTAGAATCCTGATGACCTATGATATATGATTGGTGATTCATTTTCTCAATGCGAAAGCAGCTGAAATTCGTCAGGAAGTGTATAGGGAAAACATTATGAGTAATGGCATGGAAATGGGTTACAGCTTGTAATTTTCATGGCCACACAAATGTTCATAGTGATGAACTAAGTGGGCAACCTTCTTTCATTACTGAAGATATGGTGCAAAAAGTTGACAAACAAGTAAAACAGAACACACGCTTTCTGATTTTTTCATTATCTGATGACTTTCCTTGTGTTCCATACAGTGTACTGTATCAAACCAAGTCTGTATCAAAATCAAGTGTGCTGTGTTTCAAGACAGGAAGGTGGTGTTTCTTCTGGATTTTTGGCCTTATGCTTATGCAATAAATTCTACGACATATTGTGAAATCTTAAACAAACCGCGCGGTGCAATCCAAGAAAGTCACAGCATGCTGAGTAGGGGGATCGTTTTTCTTCATGACAATGCCCCCCACATGCAGCTGAAGAAACACAAAATCTCATCATGTCGTTTCGTTGGGAAAAACTTGATCACTTTCCATACATTCCCGATCTAGCATCCAGTGACTACTACCTGTTCCTGCATTTAAGAAGCATATAGGTGGTCTTTGCCACAGGGATGAAGATAAGGTCAAAATGACTGTATTGCAATGGGTGTCAAATCAGATGGCAGAATTCTATGAAGAGGGAATTCAAAAACCGGTTGTATGATATGGTAAGTGCTTTAATATTGACTGAAATTGTGTAGAAAAATAGATTGAAGTACAGGCTTTCATATAAAAATAAAATTTGTAAGAAAATTGTACTTGTTTCTTTTTTATTTTCAAGCAAGGCTTGCTGTAACAAGATAGGTATTTTGCAAAATCCAAACATCATGCCATGAGCAACCTTTACAAGCCTTAGAGCATCTTTAATCTGAAATATGGCTTCATCACTTAGTGTTGCACTGTGCCTGCTGAGAGAGAGAATGCCATGTTGTCATGCCTAGCATTATGAAGTAAAAAGCAAATATTAAAATGTGTTTTGAACTCAGTAGAATACATCAGAAATCATCAGAATAAAAACTTTGCATGATGTGAGTTCATCTGGAGCCCACAAAGAGTTAGTGATGGAAGAGCAAGTTCACTGGCCTTTTGGAACTTTTATTATCTATGGGTATTATATATTTTAAAATTATTGCTACAGAGTAAGACAACTTTGCCTACCATTTATTTTTATTTAAGTTAATTTTCATATGTTGCATAATTCAACTGCTCCAGTTTTTTTAATCTAATATCTCTCGTGGCATAATATTTATGTAGGACAGGAGAATCAATATTAAACTTTCTTTAAATGTAAATTTTTTCTAATAATGTGACCTAAAAAGTTGCAGCAGTTATCTTTTGTTCATAGTTAAACATAATTATTTGTTTCTCATTACTTATAGAGCTGGAAGCTCACTCAAAGGAGGGGAAGAATAGCTAAATCTGCAGAACAATGGTAATTTGTCGTGGGTTTGGATTGAGATGACCGAACTTACCTTTAAAACACATTTGCATTCTTCATGAGATAAAGTGTCTTTATTTATGTTTCAACTTTTTTTTTTATTTTACAGCTTGTGTGTAAATAATTCCTTTATTTATAGTTTCCTTGCGTGCCATTCAGAAATAGTGAAAAGTCCAAAAGAAAACAAGGCATTCAGTAGTAAAATAGTCAGCTGTATGCCATTTTCTGTTGCTTAATTTTTATTTGTAGGAATAACTATGACATTATAACATTACTTTATTGAAAATTATTTTTTTAATTGCCAAACTCTCAATAAGAGACAAATATGGCAATTAGAAGTGAGATATCAGAAACACATTTCATAAATTTCATTAGCTTTTCATAGTTTTCCTGATGTGCCTCACACATATATATATATAGAGAGAGAGAGATGCATACCAATAAAGGATAAGGGTTAAGGGTAGATTAGCATATAGCTGTAGAATATCCTGCCATAAAATGATGACCCAGGTAAGAAAGGAAAATTCTTGTTGCTACCAGAGGAGATCTCATTTTGTGTTTATAGTCATCTGTACATTACTAAACAGCTTCACTTCACTATTCAGCAATATTGATATAGAAAACTTCTTTCTGGAAATGGCAGTTAAAAGGATGAAACCTAGAAACTCTGTAAGAGTGAATATCAGGCAATTAAGCATAAAATAAATTTTACAGGAAAAACTGATGCATGTCTTAACATTTTAGAACAATTACCCAAAACAGTAGTCTTAATCATAAAAAATAGAAAATCCAATAAATAAAATTAATTTTAATGTGATTACAATATCTTTTTTCCCCTATTATTATTCTTCTGAAAAGTAATTCAGAAGATGAATTTGTAACATTTATCTTCTTTCAGTTTCAAAATCAGTAAATGCAAAAAAGATTTGAATGGTATTGAAAAAGTAAATAATGAATCTATGCCCCAACTTGACTATGATTTTCATGATAATACTAACAGGAAAAGACCCGAAGAAGTGCTTTTTCAAATCTGTTTTCTTTTACACTTTGACATTGTCAATGATAGTGCAATGTATATAATACAGAACTGTGGACCCAAAGATCATAAGTTCAAAATCAACTTTTTAAACTTCATGCAATATTTATGCATTTAATTTTTGTCTATCATTCTCACTGCAATTTTTATATATTTTCCTAGTGTTATTCCCTCCCATCACATATATTTTATTTTTGGCTTTTCTTTTCCCTAAATGAAGCATGGCTCTGATATTTGTCCCATCTTCTTAATGTATCTGCTGATCCAGAGTATTGTGTATATTAACTCCCTACTCTCAGCCAATCAGAAGCTTCTGCTACTGACATAATAGCTACGCTTCCACAACACCTCCCAACTGGCATGCACAGTGGTTTTCTCAGCCGGTGTTCTCCAACTTCAGCTCTCTCATACCAACCTTCTGAATAAGTGTGTGCTTCAGTATCCAGAGTAAATACTTTTCCAGCATTACAATCATCACTATGTTAGCCTCAATAAATTACTATTGTTTTATCTACAATGCTGTACACAGGATCATACTGATATCCAGAATCCTGGGACAAGTTACCAGATCACCTCAGTCAGTCAAATCAATAAATACATGCTAAAACGTGATATAAAGAAATAAATATCTTGTAATGTTATATTTCATTAAAAATGTGTAATTGTAGTTTACTACCGTTGTTTTAATGATTTCATAATAAGTTTATTATATTTGTTTTTAAAAATTCTTCATGAAACTTGTAAATAACCTAATCAAAATTTTGTAGACAAATTGATGTTATAATTGCCAAAATATTGATAAGTCACCAAGCTTGGTGAACGACATCCAAAGGAATCATATTTGGAAAAGAAAATTTTTTATATGGGATGATGAGGAAGAATTCAAATGGTAACCCAACAAACTGCCAAACAAGGGGAATTTTTCATGCCTTAAAAACATTGCAAAGTTTGGAAGAAATGGATTTTGTGCATAACATTGTAAAATTAAAAGTGTTTCATAAAAATAATGAAAAATTCATAAAGAAGGCAGATATAAATGTATTTTTTAGTTTGATAATTAATATATTGGTTAAAAACTACATTTAGATATGTTTTGAGTGCATGTAATCTTGATAATCTTTAAATTGCTATTATAAATGTAAAATAGAGAAGATCAAAAATTGAATATATTTATAATATTCATAGCTTGTGGCTTTAAATTTGCTTTCTATAATAACATGAAAATTTCTGTGAGTTTAATTTCTTAGGCTTATTTTCCCCCCCCCCAG
>KK115843.1:167153-189825 GCA_000611955.2 Stegodyphus mimosarum | reverse complement strand
ACAACGAATTATGTTAGAATATATGAAAGTGTCAATCTTTCAAAGGGACTTCTGTAGAATGCTTATAGCATTTACAATTTATATTTGGCATTATCAGTGAGCTGCATTATGTAAGTTTTCTTAATTTGTTAGGGCAGTTAAGAAGTAGACTGACTGAATTGGCAAGTGATGTGCTTATCTTTGTCATAAACACGAAGTAAAATAGATAATGTATTAAGATACAAAATTTTATATGCATTAAGTATTAGCTGCATAGTCTTTCATAATTAGAAGTATTATTTGCTCTTTCCCAGGACTTTAATGTATTTTAAATCCATCCATCAACTTACTTCTTATAAACAATGTTGTTCTTTTCTTTTAGGAAATTTTCACCATAGCAACCATTTAAAATTAAAATGATATTTTCGTTTAGTTAAATTTTAAAAACATTTTTTAAATAAGCATAAAGTTTAATTTATTGTTTTTAATATTACTGTTAGATAAAATTATTAATATTCAAATATTTTTAGAATTCTTAATATGTTTGTACTCCTACATTACTTCACCACCAGTAACTAAGTTACGTTCAACATTTTTAACTTGTAGGAGTTATTTCAGTCTCTAAATCTTACTGGATTCTTTATTTTCCTGGCACATCGAGACTGTTTAGGAGGTGCATTTTCTCCATTTACTTTCAATGTATCCTCTTTATTATGGAGAAAGTCTTCATTTTTGGTACCAAGATAAACACTGGTTTTATCTGACTCCAGATCAGAAAGTTCGAATCAAGTCCGGGTCACAAATATAATAATGACACACAAAATATAAAACAATGTTGATACTAATGGAACAGCTTTATTGAAATAAATATTTATAATTATTTACTCTTTCCGATGACTTTAATATATTTTAAATCCATCCATCAACTTACTTCTTATGAATAATGATTTTTTCTTTTAGGAAAATTGTCACCATAGCAAGCATTTGAAATTAAAATTACAATAATGATATTTTCGTTTAGTTAAATTTTAAAAGCAATTTTTAAATAAGCATAAATTTTAATTGGTTGTTTTTAATATTACTGTTAGATAAAATTATTAATATTTAAATATTTTTAGAATTCTTAATATGTTTGTGCTTGGTTTCTTGCTCATCCTTAGCAAGAAACCAAGTTATTTTTCCAGTCATAGCTAATCCAACAATTCCAACCACTGTTGATTGCTTAAATATTAGCAGATATTTACAATCAACTATGCACCCTCTGTGGCTGCTGAGCTCCATATCCAAAAGCATATAAATAATTTAACATATTGAGTGAATCGCCATAATTGAAATACGGGTAATATTTTCCACAGCGTCTTTGGACTTTGCCTTAACCTTGCTGATGAATTATTCTTACAAACGTTTGTCAACTTAATGGTACTTCATACAGAGCTATTTCTTTGTTATTGGTGAGTTATTTGCCTGGTTGAAATCAACTTGCATATACAGGCAAATTAAAACTGAACAGCGCTTTGTTTTTACACTTCTTGTGGGTTGCATCTGAAGCTAGAAAGGGTTAATTAACTTATCAACAATAACATTAACAAATTTAGGTGACCTTCCGCTTTGTATTATGATTACCAAGAACAAATACTCCCTGGACAGTATAATTGTTAACGAAGGCTGACTGCCAGTCCAAAACCAAGCTTATGGATTTGACTTCAGCATAAGGCTTAGCTGTATCTGATTGTCCTTTTGCCTTCCTATTGGGTGTGACATTGGCCTACACTCATTCACCCTTGACAACTTTCTAGGTCATTAGACAAATGGAAGACCAATAGGTTTAACCATTCTTAACAATTGCTTCCGAGAAACTGTCTGGCCATTGGTGGAGGAGAAGAGTTCGTGTCAAATGATACACCTGGTTGTTTCTACCAGCTGGTCTCTTTAAGGTTGAAAAGTCATTAGAACGTTTATCAGATTAGAAAGCACAAAAAATAAGCAATGCCCTCGCTAGGATTCCATGTTGGACCTTGCAGTTGTCAACCATGCGTTATAAGGGAGGAAAACATTCCTTATATTCTTCCCCATTTAATGGGCAACTAAGGAGGAAGGGGCACAATAGCTAAATCTGTGTGCTGAATCGTCACTCAGCACATCCTTGTTCAATCACCACCCATAGAGTCTTTTGATATTTTAGAATCATAAAGCATGAAGAATCGAAGAACTTTTGCCAGAATTTGATATTCAGACCTCCCGATTTCTAGTTAGACATGCTTTCCAATTATGGAATGAAGGCGTGCAATGTAGAAGGAGAAAATTCCTTGCAGAGTTGCTTCTTGAACTCAGATTATATTTGGGAGTGTTATTGTCTTTGACTAAAAGAAGCTGGTGCTACCTTGTCAGAAGTAACACAGGAGGGCATTCATTTTTTGAGACATAAGTTGCAGTTGACCTACCTTGGTTTTAAACTTTCTTTCGCTTGCTCTTAATGTAAGCAACCTTTCTGTGTAAGTGGATGTGTATAATGTAAACCAGAGAGAAGATAGGACATTGTTTGAATTAAACATAACTGTTAAAAAACATAGAAATTATTGTTACACGTTTTCTGGCAGTGCAGGCAAAGGGTGCTTAATGTTGCAGTATGGCCAGCCCTCACTTTATCGACATTTTACATTACAACTTTTCTGGACTATCTTTTGTAAACTTTAGCTGGCTAGGGAACACACCACTCTGAAATTTAAATTTAGATGAAATTCAACCTTACACTGATGCTGGTTTAATAGGAAAACTTTGCATTTCGATAGAATGGGATCCAATTCGAGGAATGGAATCCATTTGAAATCAGTCCATATTAAAAGAATAGGGTGACATTTGTTACCAAACCGACTTATGGAAAAACTTTTCTGTGGTAATATATCGTTTAAAGTAGCCGAAAAGAAACGGATAAGTGATTGGAACAATAACAAAAGTCATAGTGATATTTATGCAGCGCATGTAACAATAATTTTTTTAAAATTAAGTAACATGTATCATAAAAGTTAAATAAATACTTATTATGCTTGTACAGTTGTGCCATACTCAGTAAATTATACTTACACCTTGAAATTAGTGACAGAGCAGGAAAGAATATTGTTTTTTAAAACAGAACAATCAATTCAGTGCGAAGGGAGTAGAATTTAAAGCAATTTCATCTCAAAATAATGCATGTTAATGTAAACTAGTATGAGCCTGTGGTTATTTCCCTCAATTTGGCTTTGCAGTAAAACATTGTTTAATCAAAACGATGATGAAAAATAATATTGAATGACTGATTTTGAAAGCTTCTTCATCTACAGCTTTTTTATGTTGAGAATCTTTTTTAAAAATTTGTATATGTAAATATGTATTTTCTGATAAAAATAAGTGACCTCAGTATATTATGTATAGAAACAGAAATTCTCTTCAGGAAATGTCATTAAATTTCAATGTTGAAGTTTTTTTAACCCTTTCTGTACGGGTGTGTCGTATACGTCATGGTAGCATTCAGTTCATCTATGGTGGTTGTGATGTCTGCATCTCAGAGAATTAGCGCCTGGCTAGACAGCTGTAACGTATACGTGACAGTCACATGGAATGAAATGTAGTGTTTTTAATTCTAACAGATGGTGCCCTATACCCATTGCACCGTCATAAATGGGAATTATGGTACCTGAACCTTGGATTGTTTCATTTGATTCTGAAGGGTAGATAGCAGGATTCATTAATATAAACAAGTCTGCTGAGTCGAGCACAAGCATGCTGCACATGTGCATTTTTGTTTATGTTTCTTTCGAGTGGCTTTTTGATGGAAGAGTATCTGGTGTAATTCCAGTTTTTATTTAGTTTCTTCTTTTTATAAATAGTGTAGGGTGTTCTTTCTTCTGTGTGAATGTAAGTTTTTTGGTGAGGTGTTAAATTGTCAAAACGAAAGCGATATTTAGATGCCATTCCGTCTTTCAGAGAGGCATTTTCCATCTTTAATTCTTAATGAGAACAAAAAAAAAATGAGAAGAAGATGCATTGTTTGCACCCAAGCTACGCAGAGGAAGCGAGCTTTGGGAAAAACAGCTTACTTTGAGTGTAAAGATTGTAATTTAGGATACTGTGTGGATCCATGCTTCAGAATATATATCACATAGAAAACAAATTTCATTGTAAATATATATATGTGTATGTGTGGATGCACCTGTGTATGTTTATTGCTTTACATTAAATATTTTAATTGTTGTTTAACAAATGCTGAACGTTTGTTTTAAAGTTCCTCTTTGATCACATATATCATTACAGCTGCAAAATTTATATGTGTTTAATTCTGTAATTCACCAAGCATAAAGATAAATGCATTTTCTGAAATATTTGAAAAAATTGAATAAATTCGAATAAAAGTGTATTTTTGCCAAATTTTTTAGGAAAATTAGGCTTAGCGATCAAGCACCCGCCGTCCTGTGGGGACATCACGGAAGCCCAGCGCTATTAGATCGGGCTGCCGTCTAGAAAGGGTTAAGCAACATGTCAGTAAAAGTCCCTGTTTGACTTTTATTTTTATACGTCTGATTTTAGACGTATCCTTTCAATTAGAAAAATGTATTACATTAGGCAAATATCCATTTTTTGGCATTTTTAATTTATGAAATCGATTATTTAAAAGTAATGAATCCTAACCTCTGTATGGAGGCTCCCAATTCATATATAAAATGTCAGTTTAGGGGGAAAAGTTTCTAAAGGTATAAATTGACAGACGAGCATTGGTATGCAAACTCAGAAAAACTTTTGATTGATACACTCCTTTCCAAAAAGATCTTATTCTCAGATTCTTTTAGAATTACTATTCTAGAAAAGTGTCAGGCTTTTTAAGTATTTGCATATATTTAGCTGTAACATTATTCACATAAATTAAAAATGAAAAATATTTTTTTCTGTTTTTTATTATTATTATGTGACTATTAGTTTATAATCATGAAGCAATAAAACTACATTTGATTATTATTCACGTATATTTAGTATTTTCAACTTGCAAATGATTTCAGATTACTAAACATAAGAAAGTCATAAATTAAAAACCTTATATACTAGTAAATCACGAGAGAATATCACTAAATGATATTAAATGAGGGAAAGTATCAACCTGGAATTATTTGAAGTTATTTTTAATCAACCCCACAAGGATTAGCAGTAAATTTGTTTATTGATGCTGAACCTTCTAAGAAAAATCCCAGATTAAACGTTTTACTAAAATTTTGTCAAACGTTTTATAATAAATCAGTGTAAACTTCATGTATATATAAATGTAATTATATAAACCGAGAAATATTATAAAAATTTTGATTTTGTTATTTTTACAAAATTCATTTTGAGAATTAAAAAATACATGTATTTAGATCATTTAAAACATTTTTTCTAATCAGGAGTACGTGTCTTGAACAGTGGTTGCAAGACTGCACATCATGCATGCACATGTTGGACCCACTCTAAAATTACATGTATTTATAATAACTTAATTAAAATTTGTGTTGTTCTTGAAGAGTTACCTAATGTACATACGTTATTAAACTATCAAAAATGACGAATCAAATACTTCATTAAATTATTTTTAAGCTTATTGCAGAATACTCATTGTGAATTTCGGCCATTCTCAGTGAGTAAATTTGTTTGTGACCAAATCCATGCTGTTGACAGAAGAGGACTTCTGAACCTGGAAATTTATGCTTAGTTTTCATTTGTGAAAGAGGAATTTTTATTATTGTAAGATCAATATGAAAGCAAAAGGAACTACTTTGTTTTTAGTTTTATATTTTGTTTCATCCTTTTCTGCAACATTGTTTTACAGACATTTATTTTGGTTTTTAAATTGCTATAAATTGCTAGAAAGAGTTGTCGTGTTCTCCCTCAAATTTGGATAAACAAAATTCCACTGTTTTTAAAACCAAAGTGAGTGGGGTATTGAGAGATTTTATACTAGAGCAGTGTTTTCTAAACTTATCAGTGTGTCATCCCACTTGCATATAAATAGGCATGCTTTATTATTGAAGTCGACATTCTGGCAATTCCCCCTCCACTATTGTTTCTGAAATTTTGCTGAATTTTTTAGGAGAACAGTGATTTTTAGGATGTAGCGTTTAAATATCTATTGAAAATTGACGTATGTTCTTTTGATTTGGTGACAGATTAGCAAAGGGAATATCAGCTGTGGGATTACTATTAACTGAGATTTTGATTTGGCAAAGTGTGCGAGGACTTATCTACCTAAGGGAAAGAATGCCTGTGGAGGACTTTCTAAGGGAAACTGGCTCGTATCCGCATTACACATGGGGCTAGCCCATTAGCCTAGAATTGAAGTGGGGTCAAACTGCCGGTGTTCAGCGACTTTAACACTTGTCCAGTGGCGTGCATTTACTGTAAGAAGATTTTCATGATGAGTGTATCAACAGTTCGGTTCTACATCAAGATTCTTTTGTTTTTGACAGTAAATTACCACCACTGAAGTAGCAGTACCCTAAAAACATGATGAATGTTTTGTTACTCTAGAATCAGAAACCTGAACAAGTTATCCATGTGTATAAACAATCGTAAATGTCTGATTTCTTCAGTTTTCTTGTAGATGTGGCATTTTTCACATTTGCGTTCTCTTTTGCATAATTTTTTTCCCCTATCCCCACTAGTTTTCTTTCAGAGAAGGAAGACCATGAATAGTTAAGTTTTTCCAATTTACTTTTAAGTGACTTTTTATTTTATTTGATAGTAGAGATTTATTGTTTTCACTGTTTCACTTGACTCTTTTTTCTTAAATGGATTATAAATTGGATTCAAAAGGGACTTTTTCATGATATCTGTACATGCATATGTGTGTATGTATTTCGCATGACTGAAAAACAATTAGCAGTAGAACGGGGAAGTTCTGTATGAGACTCCTATGACATCTAATTGTGCACCTCCCTTTTTTATTACAATTGACAGTAACAAGCATATCCCACCGTATAACGCTCCCGTACTCAGCCTTTATTTTTGCACTCAATTGGTTATAGTCATACACTTCCAATTACAGAAGTGTTTTTAAATGACGAAAATATTAATTGTTTTAACAAATAACAAAATCTAACTTTTAATACGGTCTTCTGGTTCGTATACTTATATTTGGGAAAGTTTTATACTCATAAGGAAAAAATAAAATATTTAGAAGTTTGACTCCCATATGACAAAAATTGATTGGGATATTTAATTTGAAAATTTGCAGTTTTTTAAATCATTTTCATTTTGCCTTAAGGGATTGGTTAATTAAATTTGAATAATTCAAGGAAATAAGTTTAAATAAAGTGCAGTAAAAAAAAAAGTATATCATTTAGGCCATACAACTAAGTCATGGTGTTCACATAAGATTTTTTAAGCTTTTTCTCATCCTGTTCATTCTCAATCAGAATTACATCAAACTATAAATTTTTTTGGCAATGATTTGATTTGTTTTGTTCTAGAATATGATACTTGTTAATTGCATGTGGTTTTCAGCAACACCCACATAATATTTGAAACCAAGTCATTTCAAAGAGGATTATTACCAAGAATTATTGTTTTGTTATTAAATTTTATCCAAATATAAATTTATAACTTCATGTTATATAAATGATATTTTTTTCTCATGTGTTCAGAGAAAACCTGTATGTCAAATAGCATATACCCAGTCTTATTATTGCACATCATTTCTGTGGATAAGTAAATATCTCTCTATTTAAAACAGAGTTGGAAAGAAGTTTATAGTACTTAGCATATATTTTTTTCTTTCTACATTTTTAGAATATCTGCTGAAAGTCATTACTGAAGTAAAAAAACTTTTAAGAGAAAGAATAGAAAATTTTAAACCTGGAACTGGGCAATCTGTTGTTTCTGCTATTGACACATTAACCATGAAAAAAGGTAAGTAAACATTTTGTTGTCATGTAAATATATTGTATATAAAAAGATTTAACAGAAATATAGCAATTCTGATAGTACTGTGTTTATCATATTATGTAAAGTAGTGTATTCCTGGAACGTATTTATAAAGACCACCATTTTTTTAACTTCGTGTGAACAGTTATTCTGAATTTCTCACAAGCAAGGGGTTATGTTCTATTCTTTTCTGAAGTTCTATATAATAGTCATGCTGTTGTGTCAATAAAGAGGTTTATTTTAAACCTTCATCTGAGTTTGTAGATACTGTTTTTAGAAGTAGCAGTGGGACAATAAGTTGCCTGATTGTCTTTACAGTTCTGGGTGTGTAAATTTTAAACAGTTTGGAACCATACATACTGAAAATATCTTTTCATAAAGGCTATTGAGCCAAATACATTTTAAAAAAATATGTATTTTAGCAATTATTTAAGAATTCCATGTTTTCCAAGTATTGAAGTGTCAATTGTCATATAGTACAATTATCCCTGTATATCCACTCCCCCTTCAGGGTTTCAATATGAGTAAAGCCAGTGAAATTACTGGCTAGGATCTGAATTTAGGCAGGCTCAACCACAGGGGTATAAAATCAGTCTTCATTTGGCTAGAACCATTGTTTATTAGGTGGTAGGTTCAAGCTTGGCAGGGACCACATGGTATGGTGAGATTTCGAAGGTTGTCTTTGGGAGTTTGGCTTCTCTTGGTTATCTCTTGGAAACAGACTTATGTTGCATTTTCTTCTCTTTGTTGGGGGATGTGTGACCATCCACCCCAGACTTTGCATACATATACCCAGACTATGTGAACATATCAGACCCCTGAGTTGACCGAGGAGTTGGTCATTCTTGGATCGCCTCTAGGTGTTGGGGTGATTAACCATATAAGGCAAATGAAGCCAGGTCTGGGTACCCCTTCTCCCTATTGTTGTACTGTACTGTACACCTACTGTGTATGGAATTCTACAATTTCTTTTAAAGTTAGATGAATGATTAATGAATCTCAAAACACATGCCAAATGAGAATAGTGATAATCTGAGGAATTATGGCATCTTTAAATACTCAGTACCTTTTTCCCCATGACAATACCCACCACAAATGCATGGTGCATGCAAGATATTAACCAATATTTTATTGCGTATTAATGCTCTGATTGAAATAAAGGCCAGTTTTTATTATTAGGTGAAATGTCCAGTCATTTAGATATGAGGAGAAGAGCATGTAATTACCATCTATTATAATAAGGGCATTATTTCTCTAGTAGGATGAAGGAATATGATGTCAGTGTTCTGCCTAACAATTTTGAATGTGCCTGACAGCCCTGTCTCGATTCCTGATTTTAATTCATTATTTTTACTCATGTACTTAAAGATTAGTTTCAAAAACTATTTTTTCACTTTTCATTCAGCATCAGTTTGAGTGGTAATAAACACAAAGCTAGAGAGAAATTGACTAAAGAGCACAAAAAGGATATCTGTACAAACTGTGTATGCATCAATCGTAGGCATTTATGGGATAGGTATATAAACATGAATTAAAACTGCATTATACACATATTTTTATAAAATTATTTTTAAAAGAAGTCAAGATTCTCAGTTCCTTATATTTCTGTTTCATGAAAAATTGCATGGTTTTAATGGAAACTGTGCTTTGAATTTTGCACATTATTGGCTAATTGTATAAAATTACGAATATGTTTCAGCAACTATTTAAGAAATCCAAATTGTCCTAAATGTTGAAATGTCATGGTATATCATATAGTCATGACTGTATATCCTCTGTGTATGGAAGCCCAGAAATTTCTTTGACAATTAAATGAATGATTAATGAATCTGAAAACACATGCCAGGCGATTTGAGCTGATATTTTATTGCATGTGAATGCTGTTATAGAAATGACGGCCAGTTTCACCATTAGATAAAACATCCAGAGGCATTTAGATATGATGTCCATCTTGTTCTCAAAGAAACACAGAAGAAATATTTTTTAATCTATTAAATCTCAAAGAAATATTTTTTAATCTATTAAATGACTATTATTTGAATATTGTAAAGTCTTTCATGTAGCTAAGATGACCACCTCCAAAAGGTATTGTGAGTACAAATAAGTCTCCAACTTTTTTTTTATAAAAAATTGGGCATTTATGTTATGTTTTATTCAGAGTATGGTACATTGCTAGCCACTACTTTTTCCCATCTTTCTGACAGCATATGGATAACGCATCAGAAGAATGCATTATCTTTCGAGACTATCCACAAATCAAACCAGTTTTTGGTGTCTTCATATAATGTGAAGCACTGCTGAGGTAGGCCATACATCATCTATCGAAACAAGTAATAATCAGAAGGAGCTATGTCTGGTAGATGTAGTGGGAGGGGAGAAACTTCTCATTTGAGTGTTTCCAAGTATTGACTGGCGCTGCAGGATACGGATGTGTGTTATCGTGCAGGAGAATAAGTTTGGCATGTCTGGAGTAAAAGTGAGCACATTTTTCTTTGAGTGCTTGACTAAAGTCTCATCATTGTGTTCAGTAGAGAACCCCAGTAATGACTTTGTTCGGTTTGAGCAAGCCATAATATATGACACCAAGTTGATCCCACCTTAAACAACGTGATTTTTCCATGAATATTCGGCTTGGCTGTTGATGTTGAAGCATGGCGAGGTGATCCCATGATTTCTTCTTCTTTGGGTTATCATAGTGAATCCATTTTTCATCACCAGAGACTATATGATGAAAGAAAGCCCTTTCATTTATGCCTAGTAAACAGCATTTCACTTGTAAAAAATCAGTATTCAACTTTTCTTGGCTTCATTTCATATGGAACCCAGTTTCCTTGCTTTTGAATTATTCCCAATGATTTTTTTAAATGTGAAATTGTTTGTTGAGGCATTCCTAATTAAGTTCTACTAGTATTCCTAATTAAGTTCTACGTTGCCTCCTCACACGTGGTTCTACCCGAGAGTATAAAAAGCCGTTACTCAGCTTTCTTTCCCTTTCTAGATATTTTGTTCTCCTGATGAGGAGGGACCTGTAGCTGCCCTCGAAATCGATTGAGTGTTTTTAGTGAATGTACGCCAGATGCAAGGTTGTTTTAGCGAATTTGAAGTTTTACTTGTGTTTGTCATGAATCTTCATCTAATAATGTGTCCAATTCTCCGTCTTCATATACTTTCAACCTTCCTTGTCTTCAACATCAAATTCACCATTTTAAACTTTTGAAACCACTCACAACAACAGCTCTTACTTAAGGCAGCCCCACCATTTGCTTCTAGAAGTAATCGATGTGCCTCAGTTGCAGATTTCTTTAAAATAAAAGAAGTAAAACAAAAGTTCCCACAAATAACAGTCATTCATCCCAAAACTCAACATTATCACACAAAAAACTATATGATTCTGATACAAAATCGCTAATATTTCAATGTTATATTGTTAGTAGAGGTCCAACTGTATGATATGTTTTACATCAGACAGTTTTAACATATCTTACTGGTGGCCCCATTTTTTGTCAAACAGCAGAAACTTATTTGTACTCCCAGTATTTCTAAAATATAATTAAATAATGGTATTAAACATAGCAGTCATGTTCTCCAAGGTGACCATATTTACTGAAGACTTAATTATTAGGAGGTTTCATTATAGGGTAAACTACCTATCATGATATGAGACATATTTATCTCAAAGTAAAGCATGTATTTTACATTGTTTGGCATCACTTTCAATGAGATAGGGAGGATATTGCTGTATGATGAAGAGCATTTCTAGTGACAACTGTTATAGTGCTGACAAACTCAAGTTGGCATGACCACATTAGCCTAATCGTAGAGCGTGAAATATAAATTTTCATCAGTGCTTTTACTGTGCTCTCAAAGTACTGAAAGAACACAACACTAGAATATTAACAACTGAAATTTATTTTAGACAAGCTCCAAGTAGAAACAAACTTTACTCAAATTTACTTCCACTTCTGGCAAGAATAATGGGTAACATAAATTATTCGTATTATTCAGTGCACAAGTTAATATTTATCCTAGTAGCTGGCTCCCTAAACTTAAGGAAATAAAATAATATTCAAAAGCAGAGAGGAAGTCACCAACTCGTAGGAAGTACTGCTTGCATTGAGTACAATGCTGAAGGAGCTGCCATTGACATATTTATTCATTGACAATGACATATTCATTCTGTTGACTTGGATTCATACTATATTATAGTAGATATAACAGAAAGAGTTATAGGACACATTTTTAAATGTAAGCAAAATGATTAAAATGTTTTTTTCAGTTTCAATCAAGTGATCTTCAAGGAAATAGATATTTTGTGTGTTGGTGATTTTATTTTGTAAGTGATCTTGCATAAGCGTGTTCTGAACATGTGTAGTTATTATTTTGATTATTAAATTGAGTTATTTAATTCAAGTGTAGTGCTATACACTTCTCCTTTTTTTTATTAGTTTTCTATTCTTTGTTCTTCTTTGACCATAGCAACATAGGTTTATCTATATTTTCTTAATATATGGAGTAGAGCCCTTCTACAATCTTGTATATGTATGCTTCAGCATAATCCTTTTGTATCATGAAATCACAAAGTTAATTAAGTTTACTTTGTCAGTACTCCCCTAGGATTAGGGTATTTGCACAGACACTGACTGAAAGCTTTTTTTTCCCTTGAAAGTGTGCATGATATTAGATATCGCATTATACATTATATTTTCGTAACTTTGTTATATCTAGAGGATTAAAGCTAATATGTCAAAATCTCTTATTTTCCATTTCTTGGGATAAAGAGGGACCACTTCTTTGAATTATATACAGTGTCCACAGAAGTCCTTATGCAACTTTCGCTTCTATAACAGTTGATCATGCATATATTCTTCCAAATACAAAACTGGTATTCATAGTGTGGCATTTTAACATTTAAAAATCAGTTTTGTGAAAATTACGAAATCTAACTTTTTGCGCACACACACACTGTCCCAATTTCTGTAATTATATGTAGGAAAATTTTATGCTCATTATAAAGATTAAAACAGAAAACATTTGATTTCCATGCCACAAAAATTGACCAAGGTGTATAATTTCAAAATGTGGGACTTCTTGTGTCCTTTTTATTATATCTAGAGGGATTGATTAAGAAATAAATTAGACAAATTCAAGGTTGATCAATGTCCATTTACTGTCATTCATGATTTAATAGTGTATAACATTCTTTAATTTATAGTTTGTTACAATTGGTGTGCTGGAAAAATTTTCACTCAAATAATTTATAAGTCTTGAAATGTTCAAAATGCAATATTAATAGTCTCGTGAAGTTTTATTGCTTTTATATTCATAATTTAAAAATCGTAAAAAAAATTTTCTAACTAAAAATATCAGCCATTTTTAATTTATGCAAATAATGTTACAAATTGGTTGTGTATCAATACTGCACTTGTTTTCTAGAACATGAATTCTGGAAGATTTTTTTAAAAATATACCCCTTTTGAGAAAAGATGATGATCAATACTTTTCAGAACTGTTTGCATAGTAGAGCTCTTTCCTTCATCTATTAACATCAGAAGCCTTTTTCTAAATTGATGTTTCATTTTTTAGTTACATGCAGATGCAGACATTTCTTTTTTAGGTTTTTGTTCAACCTGTGAATATGATATCTAACTTTAAATACATTTTTCAGTTTTTATTATATGGCAGTCAAACATTTCATTGAATTCCTGATAATAAATATAAACATTTCTAAAGTATAACTGTAGGGAGTTCTGAGAACATATAAAAAGTTGGATTTTTGTAATTTGTGTAAGGTTGGAAATATATGTGTACACTAATAATTGCAAAAATAAGATACACATAGGAAGTTCTATAGACACAGTATGTACTGTATAATGCTACAATAGTAGATATTTGTTATGCTAACGTATTTATTTAATCCGGACAAGCAGCAAAGTTTGAGTGCAATGGAATGCTCGGCGGAAAACTGCTGCTTTTGTAAGGCAATGCTAAAACGCACAAGATTTGCAAGCGTGCTGCTGTTCAGGGGTGTAGATTGTAGCTTCTCTGCTGTCCACCATACTAACCAGATCTAACCTCCAAGTCATGTTCCAGTGATGATAATTTTGAAGGATGCCATTCAACAATGGCTGACTGTGATAAAAGACTTCTTCCTGCAAAAAAAGTTACTTAAATGGGCTTTAGCTTTGTTAGCCGCAGTTGCTTTATGAACGAGTGAGGGCTGAGGCAGTGTGTAGTATTCATACTTTGTATTTTTTATTTAATTTTACTATAGCATTTGTTCTGAATTTTCTGCAAACTGTGGAGATTTGATTTCTGTTAGTGTTAGGTTATGTAATCATCAGGCTGATGAGTAAATAAGGTTTATTTCAAACCGTCATCTGAATTGTTTTTTCTGTACTTTTAGGGGTGTTGTGCAATTCCGGAAGTTAACATTTAGAGTAATGTGAATTTCTTTCTGCAGCGGTTCATATTGCCATTACCAAAATGTGGAAGAAATTTACACTTAAATTGGGCTGTTCATAAAAAAAAAAAAAGATAGAAATAAAAGCACGCTGATTGCATTTCACACTGAAAAATCAGGAATTGAAATTGTAATGACTTATTACCAAAAATTACAGTTTTCCTTGGATGAAAATATGGAAACACTGAAATAAAACAGGGTGACTAATACGGTGCAGAAAAACCATTGGCATTCAAAACAGCCTGTAGTCTTCTCAGAATGGATAAATAGAGGTCTTGTATGCTTTGCAAGGGAATATTTTACCATTCTGCCTGTAAAATGTTGGCAAGTTAGTTAATGTTGATAGTGGTGTATAACACTCATGCAAATGTCTCTCCAATAGCCCACGAGGACTCAACAATATTGACTGTGGTCGTGATGGTAGATGTGAAAGTTCACCCTCGTGCTCAGAAAACCAGTTCTGGATGATGTGAGCTGAGTGAACAGGAGCTCTGTCGTCTTGGAATGTGTCATCACCATTGGAGAACAGAATTTCTACTATGGGATGGGCATGATAAGCCAAAATGATCTCATAATCCTTTTCAGTAATGTGACCTTGTACAGAAATTATGGGTCCCATAGTATACCACAATATGGCTGCCCAAACCATGACCGAACCTCATCATGTTTCATTCTTCACAGCAGTCAGTCTCTATCATAACCTTGGGATGGCATTCGTCAGATGTAAACTTGCCCAGAAATCGTAAATAGTGTGAAGCAAGACTCATCCGACCAAATGACAGTCTTCCATTGCTCTGCAGACCAGATTTTATGACTTTGGCACCACTACCTCCTCTTACAGGCATTTGATCACTGATGAGTAGTGGCTTTTGAATTGCAGCTCGCCCAAAAATACCCTGCTTGCAGAGCTCCTTCAGATTGTTTTGGTGCTGACAGAGTTTGCGAATTGTTATGGTGCTGACAGGGTTTGCGAGTGCGGACATTCAACTCCAACTTTGCAGCTGTAGCTTTTGTCACTTTGTCACTGTAGCAACTGTCACTTTTGCAGCTGTAGTTGTCTTATTTTTCATCACAATACTCTTCAGTGATTGTGTGTCATGACCACTCATCACACGTTTTCGTCTGCGCTGTGATTTAGCTAATGCAGTTTTCCGTGCATGAATTAAAAATCTCAGATACTGTGCCTCTTGAAACACCAAACACCTCAGCTACCTTGGTTATGGAAGCAGCCACCTTACGAGCCCCAACCATTTGCCACGTTCAAATTCATTTAGCTTTGACATGATGCACTCATAACTGCGTAGAACACTGTCTCAATAACGAGTGACACTTGCAATGTATTGAGGATGTTGTACAGTGGTGTTAGTGAGCAAACACGTCACGACCACTGAGAATAAACATTTCAATTCAAACATGCATTTTACGATGTGTTTCTATACTTTTGTCCAACCCCTAAAGTTGTGCATTCAAAACTTTGTGCAAGTCCAGAATGTTAGAATTCACTGCCGTAACTGCTCATTTTGTTCAGTATTATTGTCACGTAATTTGTGTTCCGTTAATCAAGTATTATTTAATATCTTTCACATCTGTAATACTTCCAGACTCAACTTGATCTGACCCTAAATTGTGTATGATTTTAATTGCATACTTGATGTTAAAATCAGTTAAAATTCAATACAAATGTATAATTTTCTGATGATTTTGTACAAACATTAAGTACTATTTAAGGGAACTAAAATCTGGACCAATAATATTGAATAGTTTATGTAAAATGATTTTTAAAGTTTGAAGGGACTGCTTCTTTGGACATCAAACACAGTACAAAACAAAACCAGTTCTGAAACAATTATTCATTTTTCAATCTTTAGCATAAGGAAAAATGTTTTTATACAAATGAGTTATTTGAACATTTTCTTAATCACAAATTTTTTCATTACATGTAGTCTGTAGTATAGCATCATTTAGTAATCATTAGTGTATACAGATTTTTTAGACGAACAAAAATTAACAAATTTACATTATATTAAATATGTGTTTATGTTACACAAACATACCTTGCATTCGTTTGGAATTTCTTAGATTATGCAGATCCATCAGCATCCTAAGATAGAATAATATACTTATAATAGTAAAACTAATTGTTGCACATGTCATTTAAAAAGTATTTGTGTGCATCTTTAGTACTTGGGCTTTTTGAAGAAAATCTTGGAATATGAAAAGTATAGTGTTTCTTATATTTTTTTTTTTTTGCGTAATATTATGTTTATTAAAATCATGTTTATTATAGCAGGAATATTTGGACTTTAAGATCAGCTGATGATCGCAAAGTCCAACATTTTGAGGAAATTGCAGCTGCCATCGTCGGAGATGCATAGCTGCACATATAGAATCTAATTCAACAGAAATGAAAATAATAAATCGAAACTTCCTGAAAATATTGGACAGTAACCTTTCTCTTACTGTTATGGTCCTAGTGATTTTCTTTCTGTCTATGTGTGGACTAAATCTCTTAACCCTTTGAAGGGCGTGATATTATTTTTATAATTTTTTAACTAAAAAATTCTAGAAATTGAATAATATTATCCTAGAGATAAATAATATAGGAATTAAGAAAAATCTACTCTTGTTCATTGATCTGTGGGGGGGGTCGTACTGTGAAACTAGCACACTTCTAGGACTTAGAAACTTACTGAGGTAGTAGGGGAAAAAAACTTACCTTTTTCTGTGAGCAGTTCCAATAAATGATGAAATTTATGAAGTTAAAAAAAAACTGTGTTTAAGAATTATTATATTATATATAATTTTTCACATTATTTTACTAAGTAGATCGTCAGAAAAAATGAAAAATAACATTTATGCAGTTTTTTATAGCAGTGAAAACAACCTAGATAATAAGGACATCTGGATAAATGGATGAAAAACCTCAGTAAAGTAAGGATTATTAAAAAAAAGTGTTTTTTGTGAAACAATTTTTTTTTGTGAAAGCATGTTTTGTTTTTTGGTTTACGTGCATTAGGCCCACATTGCAAGTTTCACACATGTGTCTTGTTTTATGAGGTTTCTCCCTTGTGCTATAAAATGTACCGCCGGGATTTGAATTTTACTGGAATATGTCCCGCATTATTTAGTCTCTTTTTGTATGGCACATGAAATTCGTGGTTTTTTATGTTAAAAGTGGGGGCTTGAACTTGTTGGCATTGATACAGATATTTCGTTTTCTATTCGTATTTTGTCCCAAATATTTATTTTAAATTTAAATAAAACTTTTAGGAGATTTCTATTTTTAATTATAGCAAAGTACATTTACATTATATTTAAACCATACAAAAAAATTTATAAAATCGCATTACTAGCATAAGAAGCAAGCGTGTTCAGCTCAGAGAAAATTCTTTGGAAATGAAAGACCTTTTCCGTGGGCAGGTGCATGTATTGTTTAGTGATAAAGTAACTCTGGGTTTCAAAGCCCCTTATCTATATCCGGGTAAAAATACACATTCCTATTTAAAAAGCAGCAAACACCATTGTGAAGAGCAATGGTTTCAAGGCGCGACCACTGAGCCTCTAGAGGATTGTGAGCATTGTGACACAATGCTGTAGTGGCTCAGTGGTCATGCCCTGAAACCACAAAACAAATGCTATAAATATGCATAGGTTTTTTATATATGCAGTTTAGTTATTGCTATTTTTTATTGTTTCTGATAGAAATAATGATGTGCGATGAAAAACTTCTGAAATTTAAAGTTGTTTATATTAATAAAAGGAAGTTATTTTGTCTCTTGAAAATTAATTTTAAAAGGCATCCAATTTGAAGTAATAAGACCTAAAAAATGTATGATTCTGCAGTCATTTTATGTTGTTTAGAGGTAAAAGATCAGTAATCAATTGTAATATTTGTTTTTTACTAAAAAATTTTGGAAAGAAGAGGAGAAAAATATTCGAAAATTGGTGGTTTCAGCTCTCATCCACCGTGCATCAAAGGGTTAAGAAACTTATTTCCTGTATGACTATTATTTCTACATAATGTAGCTTTTTTTAATTAGCCAATTTCTGTTTACAAGCTTATGTATGTCAAATGTTCCATTAATATTTATATTAATTCATTTTTATTTCCATTAAAATAGAATGCCATCTAATATTAACATTGCCAATTTATTTGGATGTTTGTTTTCTGCTTTACTACATGATCCTTAATTATTTTAATAGTTGTGTTCTTTTATAACTTGCTCTTATAATTTGTTGCTGTATAATGTATTTTGAATCTTTAATCTGTTTTTCAGCTGTGATTAAAGTAGCTGGATGCTCTGCTGATTTTGTAAACAATGTTTTGAAAAATGTTGCTTCTGGTGATGAAAGTGGAGGGTTAAGAGGCTTAAATGCTGCAGTGATTGACGAGAATTAAATTCACACATTAACATTGATAGTGCAAACTATGTTGTAATAAAAGTTTTGTGTGTATGTGTATATATATATATAAATGTATATGTATTTGTGTATATTTATATTGTTCTTTTCTATTTATTCCTTTCCTTTTAATTCTAGATTCTCTAGTATGTGTGCTATATGTGCAAATAATATATATTATTTTTCATTATCATAGTATCATTTTCCATAATAAAACATTTGTGTCAGTAATGTAAATTTTGAAAGAGAAAACTGCGCAATTAGTCAGTATTTGAGACATATTTCTTATTCACTATCTTGTCATATTTAAGTGTCCCATCATACAATTTTTCCCTGAAGTTTGTTTTAGTTATCCTAATTTGGGAGTAAGAATTTTTAATATCGTAATGGCACGTTGGTAAAAACACATAAAATATTTTATTATTGCTTTGTCCGTGTAACTTTTTGGCAGTTATTATTAATGAATGTAAATCAAAATATAACTGCTAAGTTTAGTGACTACAACTGATAACACATTTATATTAAATTATTATTGAAACTCAGTAAATAGATAATTAAAAAAATACTTTATATATAATGAATCAACTCATTCACCATTCTGTATTTAATCTTTTCTAATATGTGCAAACTGATAAATTGATTAACATTCTGTTAATTCAATATAATCATAACTTGATACTATTTACTAATTTGTGTAACTGTTAATTTCCTTCTTTAAATTTAGATTTTTCACTTAAAATCAAAACATTTAATACATATTAATTTGTGTCAGACTTATATAAGTTTAAATTAGAGATGGGGCAAATTGTAAATTTTCTTGAAACCAAATCCTAAAATGTTCTCAAATCTTTCAGATAAGAATAAGAAAAACGCTTTTACCTTAACATTAAAATTATGAATTAAAGCAGAATTTGGAATCTTAATTTGTTCAAAAATGTTCTCCATCTCTATTTATTAAGACAATACACATGAAATTCTGTAAGAGGAGTACATAATTAAAAATCTCCTTGAACTTGAATTAATTTTCTCAATAAAATTTGCAAAAAACATTTGTGAAATGTTCCAGAATTTTAATACTTTTCCAGAATCTATAAACACAGATAAGCTAAACGTAGCATGCTAAATTCTCTTGAAATAAAAATTATATGTAGCACTCGGGGTCACTGAGAGGAGATATCGGTGATCTAGATTTACCAAAGCTAATCTTTCGGAATTTTCTAGTTAAAATGTGTAATAGTTTTGTAGGTTAGGATTCGAAAACTTCAAATGATGAGAGATGAGCAAAGTTTCAAAAATGCCTCATCCATAATTTAAATTGTGCTTTTTAACCTTTTGCAATAGTCAGAGAATTGTGCTGCTAAGACTTAAAGGATGGATATTGCTACTAAAATTTTTGCTGTAATGGATGGCAGAATTTCTTCCTTAATCCTAATTTATGGAAAAGCATCAAATTTAAAGTTTTTTAAAATGGTAAATCGCTCTTTTTATAGGGTTATGGATTTAGTTGCAGTTTTTATTAAAGAGTATATAAATTTTACCTAGATTCATTAATATTTTTGTAAAATGAATATTTTTCTAAAGCATTTTCCTATACTTGATAAAATAAATATATTTATATGTTCTCATGGTAGTATTTCACTTTTGAATCTCTCTTTGCACAAAATTTTATAGTGTAAATACTTCATTCCATGCTTTAAATTTGCTTTATAGTATTATGCAGTTCAAAATGCAGATCATTGGATTCTTTAAATTCATTTTTACTGTCTTAATATTTCCTTTTATTTATTTTCATAATATAAGAATATAAACTTCTACTTAGCCTTTCTACTAGATGATATTTCATTCCATTTATATTTTAGTTCATGTATTTAACTTGCATGTGTATTTGATTGCTATAAAGAATGAAATCTTTTGCAGCAGTAAAACACTTTACCTACATAAGTTAATCTTTCTGCTTATCTATGCTTTCATTTTTTAAAATTGTAATGTAAGTAAAACATTTTTTGTCCATAGGTAGGGGACTAAAGCATAAATGAGATATACTAATGGACTTAAGAGATAATGACATGTGTACATAGTTCTATCCCAAAAGAAAATAGGAAAAAAAAGGCAGTTTTATTTTTTGAGTATCAGCATTTGTAAAAGTGCATTATATACATTATAATAGACAGAGAATGCTGTACAGAAGTATGCATCAGCCATCTTTTAGTCTGAAGTCCCTTTTGGTGCTTTTGTACATCAGTCATCTTTTAAAGTAGATTCCTGTGTGATGCATTTACTCAGCAGCTATATGCAGAGGGTTAAAAAGACAAAGGCGGTATATATTTTTATTTTAGTATACAACATTTTTACATAGTTACAATTTGTCAGTTTTCTTATCTGGTATAGTTTAAGTCGTTCTCTCTTTTGGGGTGTAGGGGGTGATTTTATATTTAGAATTTATTATTTAAGTTGTTAATAAATATTGTAATATGAGTACTAGAATCATACTCTCAGTTTTGTGTTTGTTATCTTCTGGTAATATGTAATGTTTCATAATTTTCAAAGTTTTCTTTTCTTTAGAATGACAACCCATATCTCCCAGTTTCTTCTCAAGTCATAAGTAATGAGGATAAGATTTGTGTTATTAAGATTTTAGCAAATAGTTACTGAACTGTATAATAGGTAATATGTATCACTATGAAAATTAAAATTAATTGCATTTAAGTTTCATTCACATTGTACAGATGTTGTCTTTGCTGTGAGGAACTGTGTATTTATAATTTCTACATATCAATGTTCCATATTTTTAATTAAAAACGAAGGAAGGAACATAATTAATTTTGATCTAGAAAGACTTCTTTTGCTTCATTATGAAATGGTTGATAGAAACTTGTATTTGAAATGTAATTGCATTGCTAAAGATGATCTATTTTGGATACAAACTATGCGATAATACATTATTTTCTATCAACAGATATTTTAATCTAGTCAAGCTTTACTTTATTTATGTATTTAGTGTGATGTAGAGAATGAAAATGCATAGAAAGCGGGTTTCTCGCTTTTGTTTATGAGCATTTGATGTACAGATTGCCAGCTTACGATGGCAGACCAAAAAAATATATATGTATATATTTTTTTGTAATGAATCACTTATGTATTACAATCAAATTAAACAATGAGACTTCCTTTATCGATATAGTTCTTTTAAAATGTTATGAGTTTATTGTGTTTTGTGACAAGTTTCATGTTCTAGAAAGAAGAAAAAAGTAGCATAATTTTTGTTAATTTGACTGTAAAAATATTTATGTAGACTTTGCTGAAAATTCCTAAGAATGCACTTTCTTTATATATCAGACTTAACTATTATACAGTGTTTTTATGTCTGGTGGAAGATCATTTAAGGCCTAGATAGTTTCATCAGTTGTGAAAAATAGTAATAGCTGTGATCTATTTTGAATCATCAAAGTGATTTGTATTAAATGTAAGTTATATGCAGTGTTGTGATTGCTACCTCAGTTCCTAAAATTACACATGTAGGAGTATCTGCTTTACAAAGCTGAAGTAACTATCAATTTTTGGCCCATATGTTGAATGAAATGAATCTTTTTGTGCCCAACTACTACAAAAGCGAAATGTTACCGATTTTTTCCAAAATGCTGCGGCAAAACAAAAGAGTTAACTTAAAATTTCTGTGAATGCAGTTTTACAGAGATCTGTGCACTTATTTACGAAAAGGTGGGGATAGTTTCTTTCTAAAGTTTTTCAGATTTAATGCCACCAGAACAAACAATAAACAATCAAATGAACAATGAAATTTTTGTGCTAATATACTATGGACTAAAAATTAAACAGTATTTAAAAGCATAAAATGTGTAATCAAATTCAGATATCTAAAATTGCAAAAGTTAGGTGAATCCAAGTCAAATC
>KK115843.1:147892-162329 GCA_000611955.2 Stegodyphus mimosarum | reverse complement strand
TTTAAGCTGATCAGTTTTAAACTGTTTTTTCTTTTTTATATTGTCATTATATATATTAAATTTTTGTATCTTAAGTGCAATAATTTGGGCATTCTGGTTTTAAATAATGTTCATTGTATTTTTTTTTAATTACTGATTACTGTTATCTTATCCGATGTGTCTTTTTAGGCAGCAGAAATGGAAGCACCTTGTGCCTAGGTTATCTCCTGCTCATAATTTTGTTTAATATATTTGCAGGTACTAAAAAATAATATGTATGTAATATTGTATATATGCATTTATGCATAATGTTCAGACAAACTAAAATTTTATGAAAGTATGTCTGTGTTCTTTCATATACATTACATATATTATGTTCAGACAAAAATAAAAGTATTTTTAATGAAATTTCTGTGATTTTGTTGTTCAGAAACTAAGGAGTCTATGAAGTGTAGTAATAGTAAATTGATTGAAATGCTTTATGTTTTAGAGTATGTGTATGTTTGAAAATTAATGTAAAAGTTTGCTTGGCTTTTGTTTGTATCGAAGGGAAGCCGCTGATATATAGTCATTCACTTTTATTATTTTTTTCAACAGCTGTAAATATCTGAATGTGCCAAATTCTAGCATGAATTTAATTATTTTTGCATTATTAGTTCTAAAATTTTCTTACTTTTCAATTGAATTTCATGTTCTTGTTTGAAAGAATTTAAGCTGGCTGTTGAAGTAATTTGCTTGATTTCAATATGGCTCTGTTCGAGTTATTACTTTTAGTTTCCATTTCACTTAGAAACATGATTTCCTCTCTTTAATAATTTGTTAGAATTAGAATAAATGCATGTGAACTTAATTATTTAATTTGTAATACTTGCATTTGATTTTAACCAATTAACAAAAAGTGCTTAATTTCAGTGAGTTCTTTATACCTTCCCATTGGGGGGGGGGCAGGGTATTGAGTTGTAGGTGTGAATAATCTTCCTTGCCCATCCTTCCTCCATATTTCATGTATTTAAACAAGTATGAGAATTGTATGTGTGTAGTTGCTTAGGTTTCATGGAAAATTTTTGTTATTTATTGTTCAGGTTGTACATTGTTTTTACTTCCCCTTCCTCTCTTTTTCATATGCGCGTGTGTGTGTATGTGTACATGTACCATTAGCAGTGAAACTGAAATTGGAAAGTTTAAGAAGAATTCAGTTTATTGAAATATGAAAACATGTCTGGTATACCAGTTTTTCTTATCACAAGTCCAATTTGTGTTTAGTTTATTTAGCATTTTGTTAAATCCTTCTGGGTTAAGGCTAAGCAAGTGTAGTGTAGACCTGGTTAAAGTGACATCAAGTAACACAACATTTTCATCTCCTTCACCAGCTTTACTGGAAAAATTACATGCTAACACAACTTTTTGTTTGTGTTTTGTTACATGTACATATATGACACACGTCACGTTCTAATACTTCAAATACAAAAGTTCTTTCTCTCCCGACTGATAATTGTCATTAGCTTTTGGGACTTGAATTCTAGAAAATTAGACATTAATAGGAATGTGTATGAGATATTGTGCCTTCATGAGTTTTTCTTAAGTTAATTACTTAGCTGGAATGTGAATGTACATCTTTCTTCTCTCATTATATAGGCTGAATTTCTTAAAACTGTTTTAAGGCAGGTTTTTAAGAATATCCTATCAAATTTGTACATTTCAAGTAATTGGTATGTATTTCATAAGCATAGCCATGCAGATAAACACCATGATAATAAAGCACTAATATGAAAGTTTAATGGGAAGAAAGAGCTATGGAATGTATCACGGTAGCAAAGAACTACATTTTTATTCATATTCCAATAGTGGTGCTTAGCAACATTCAGTTCGTGCCGCAAGCAAATTAAAAAAGTAATTCTTTTAGTAACTTCAGGCAAAAAGTCATACATGGAACCAGCATATCTGTTTTAAGTGGTTGACTGTTTTGAACCTATAAGAAAATTGCTGGAAGCTTAATTTTCAAAACTTTAAGAAATGTGGATTGATATTATAGCCCTTCTTTAGAAAAATAGTAATTTCCTCTTAACTGCAATCTGACATCTCGGTATCATATTTTAAGCCGAAAATGAAACCATCAAATATTAATAAGCATAAAACAGTAAAGATTGCTTTTATTATGATTGTATGTAAAATAATGAACTAAATTGCTTAAAAAAAGTTGTATACGAAGTTAGAGTTTTCCTTTCATACATGTGTGCTTTTCATTGGTCAAAGGGCCTGTTCAAGTTGCTGAGAACTGAAAATGAATTGTGCCTAGGTGCTGAAGGCTATTTGACTTAGGATAAATACCTGTGTGGAGTTGGAGAAATTAAAATTAATTATATGACTAAGTTAGGTTATTAATGGTCAAAAGGATATGATCTAACTGCCTTAGAAGGAATGGCTTTGCAGAGAACTAATATATGGTTTTCAAAGTCTTTTGATTGTAGAATGATGGGGAAAATAAACCAGGCAGTCAGTATTATAAAACACATAACATTTATCTGAATTTCCCTATTGTGTATAAGTTGTTATCAAACAAATTTAATTTCCTGTCATGCTTATACACTAGCAGTCATAATTATGAAATAGACTCTTATTTTTCAGAAACCGGTAAATGCACATATTGAATTGCAGTGTCAGTAATTTATAATGCTCTCTAAAAGATTTTAAAAAAACTTGCTGATTAATTTGAATTTAGACTTTCTAATTTCACTTTAATAAGGCATAATTTTGCAATGTAAATTTTTGTACCATAAGTGTAAATCTGCAAAATGAAATTGATTATATGGGTTATCCTCTGCATTGTTACATGGGATGTTCTGTGGTGTAAATCAATCAAACTTTGCCTTTTAAAGTAATGTATGAGAGATAAAGACATTGTACATCTTTTATATGACTAGCCTATAGACTAGCAACTTCAGTACCTGAAGACTTGCCTGTATGAATGCAGTGTGATAAATCTTTATTCTGTGCTGTGTCAAAAATTAAGAAATCACAATTTTAATTATTATATTAAGCCTTCTAATTAAATATACTGATGTTAGATGTTCTTTCTGATATTATGTCTGTTATATCACCATGGTATATTAAAAATAATTTACAGTAGGATGACTTTTTTTTTTCTTCCCAAAAGGAGTATCAGGTATTTGTGACTTAAGTTTCTGGGATGGGTTTTATTCCACTGAATCTCTGATACTGTTATAATCTGCTGTTAAATATGCTTAAGTTTGTATTAATGACTTACTGCTGTTACAGTGAGAAACAGATAAGTGTCAAAATGTTTTATGCATCTGTAAAGAAACTGTATATTTTACCTTAATAGTGGTTTGCTTAGATGAGATATTTGGTTTTAGGCATCAGTTTTAATCGGCATATAGCAGTAGTTATATAAGAAGATACTGTTAATGTTTTAACTATTTTATTTAGCATAATAACCAGTAAACTCCCACCTATATTCACTACCAAATTACATTGTATTTCTTTTTATATAAATATTGATGTAAATCATTTATGTTATTACTGCTTGTGTTACATATGTTAGACATCCTTAATCAGTGCCATTTGATGCATGGATTTCAATACATTTTTGGAATAATTATAAACATTTTCCCCTCATGATTATAAGTTGAAATCAGTTTTCATAATAAACCTGAAATGTAATCATTTCTTTCATTCATTCATACATTATTATCATATTGTAGTATTTTAAGGTATTACATGTTATTGGCCATTTGATGTTTGTTATAAGCTTATTTTTTCTGCTAAACAGATATCATGGATAATTATTTGCTTAACATGTAAATTAAAAATATTGCTCTTGGTCATTATATGAAAACTTTTAAGAATTTCAGATTGTGTAGTTTTCTGTGAATAACATTGTAATTAGAAATGTAAAGCATCGTACTGTGATCTAATATTTCTGGCATGTTCTCAGAAATTTAACTTCATTGTATGTTACTTAAAATATTCATATCATTTTCATGTGTTTTTAAGTGTGAAATTTTAATTACAGAAAAATATTTGTGCTATTAATTCATAAATCCTGTAAGATTGTCATTTTGTATCTAGAAATATTTTGTCTGGGATAGTAATATAAGCATGTTTAAAATTAATTATTTGCACTTTTCTTTTGTGATAAGTGTACAGTTTTTAGCACCTGTTTTTCTTATTTATTAAAGTGATACTTTTCGGTAATATTTAGGATTTTTTTTTAAATGTAAACATGTTATGTATTTGTGAAAATGCTAGTCACTAATTACGAAAAAGCTAATTTAACTTGTCAGTTATTTTTAACAATCAATTAAACTCATCAAATTTAACTCTTTACTTGCAGTTAAGTATTTTTTCCCTTGAAATCTGTACAGACATATTTTTATAATTAATTTTATATTATATAAAATATTTTCTCCGTAAGTTTAATAGGGCTTATAGCCATATAGGGCTTAGTCATCTAAAGTACAAATGCGAATGCCTTTGTATGCATTGCATATGATAATGAATGGTTAGTAAGACAAAATTATTTTTCTTGGCATATCTTAACAGATACTGTGTGTGTGTGTTCATGCATATATATATATAATACTTGCATGAAATTGTTTCCCTTTATATGCATTTTTTTTGTTATTCTTTTGTTTTGTTTGTTTGTGTGTGTGAAATAACTGGTCTGTGATACTGTGGAATACCCTGATGTTGTATGTGTTAAGCAGTGATGAAAATTAATGGAAATGACTTGCGTTAATGTTTTAGTTGTGAAGAAAGGTGCATATATATATATATATATATATATATATGAAGGTGATCCTGTTCTAGTTCTCTTTACTTCTGGCTGTAATATAGTCTAAAAATATTATTTCCTTTTTAGATTTTTTTATTTTACACTATGTTGGATTTACAATAAAACAGCTGCACACACACAAAAATAAATTGGTTTGAATATTTTGCATGAAAATATATTTTATCTATATAATAATTTGTATTCATCTGTGAAATCAATGTTTGTTCAACATGTTATGTGAAATAGTGGATGTTTTCAAAGATGTACCTAAATTGTTTTTTTCATTTGTTTTTCAATAAACATCTATTAGATAATTGCAAAAGTTTTTGTAATTAAGACAAAATATAAGACTTCTTCCAGTTATGTGCATAATTTATCTAAGTATTTCATAAAATAACCAAATTTAAGTAGTGTCAGTATTTCATAGATGAAACTGAGCATTTTTTATTCATAAGTCTCTTTTATTTTTCAGTCACGCCCACCAGCAAAGAAAAAAAAGTTTGATAATGGAAGTTAAATTGTTCGAAAATGAAAAGTTAGAAAAGGTAAATTACAAATATTACGACATAAATTTGATTTTCATTTAAAGAATTAAAAGTTAAAGAAAAATTTCTCAAAAATCAAACTAAAAGGCACATACTAATATTTGATAAAACAAGGTGTTATAGATCTGTTATTGTCCTAATCTTGTTTGGTACATTACATTAGTTCCCCAAACTTTTTTTGCCTTTCCTTTCTCTTTGGGTAAACTACCTCTGTTATTAAAGTTTCAAAGGATAATTCTGAGAGTAATATTTTTGTCTTGAAAGTTTGGAAGTGGGTAAAAACATAGAACCATTATTCAAATGAAACATGCGAAATCACAAAAATTAAATTGAGATTCAATTAAAATGCTCCAAATCACTCATATTAGTCAGAGTTGCCAGAGATCATTTGAAGTGATTTTCAGAATGTCATCTGGACCCACCAGCAGCTGAGCGGTAAAGTCTCTGTACACTGGTAGTAATGATCGGAGCTTGAATCACAGCAAATGGGGACAGTTTCGTGGCCTTCCCCATGTGTAATGTGCACATGAGTCAGCTTCCCTTAAAGGCCCTCCAGGAAGGTATCCCTCCCCTTAGGCAGATTGCCATTGAGTGCTTTGCTTTAATTAAAAATAAACCATGAACCAACCAGAATATGATGTTATCAGAAGTTTCAAAGCTCCTGAGCAACCAATGAAAATATTTCAATACTTTTACTTTTCTAATCACTGGTAACTGCATTCAGAGAAATTTATGTCTAATGAAAAAAAAAAAAAATCTAGTCAACATCTCTGAATTATGTAAATACCAATGTATTTTCTGTTTTGTCCTTTTTAGTTAAAAAGATTAATAGACAACTGAATGAAAATAAATAATTAAATAAAAGCTATTAATTTTGCATTAGCTGTTGCATAATTAAATGATTTTTTCTAATAATTGTGCTTTAAGTCTAGATACATCATCTAATTTCAAATATTTAAGGAAGTTTATGTCATCCCAAATAATATCTAATTTTACAATATAGTACTGCTGTATCATTTATAATTCCAGATGTGTAATACAAGAGTTGTGTAACATTCATAAAGTCTGAAAAAGCTGAATAGTTGGATTCCATGCAAAAAGTTGAACTACATTAAAAGGAGCAATAAAGTGTGTTAGGTCACACAATAAAAGATACAATAAATAAATTCACTAATGAAACTTATAGATTATGAATTTATTACTAATCAAAATTCTCATATGAAAGCAGCTGTTAGCTTTCAACTCGGAAAATTCATCATTGCAGATGCGCATTTCTTTAACAACTCATCATATAGTTTCTTTACATACGGTGCCAGGGCATCTCTTATCCTATATATTATGTGGAGGAGTCCAGCACCATCATACCACCGGCCTTACTATGCTGTAACATTCAAGCAGTTGTAATTAATACATATAACAACTAATATAAATCACCATTGTTACAATTTAGTTGAGTTGTGTACAAAAAATATAAATGAAGAATAAAACACTAACACGAGATAATATTCAGTTACATAACAGTCCAAATTACTCATTCATAATACTGTACACGGTAATACTATTGATGTTTATGAACATACTCAGTACTAAACTAAGTCAATTTTCTAGTTGTAAAATACAGATCTTAGATATTCGTCTTTTATAATGGTAGGAAATTGTTTCAATTTCTGCTACTCTAGTTTTATTATCCTTGCTTGGATATATTCTTTCTATTTTACTAAGTGGTGGCAAATTATCATCTTTAATAATAGCAGCATGACCTGTTTTCAAACTGTCTTTACAAAGCATCCATTTTTAATTTTCTTGTAGCTTGTTTAAATAATTGTTACTCCATTTTTTCCATATAGGCTGAAAAATTCGCATGATATTTTGTCAACTCTTCAACTGATTTTCATTTATATTGGTAAGATTAGCCTCAATAAATGGCTATTAAAAATGAAACCATATCAAAACTTCTGTCTCATCAATATTCAAAGTTATTTATAAAAGAGGACGGAGTTTAACATTCCTTCAGGCAGTTAAATTGCTCGCACGTTAATTTTAAGATACCAACAACTCTTTTCAGGTGATCTTTAAAAGACTTGATACTTATTTCCCAAATTCCCCCCCCAAGTTAGGAGTCTATTACAGGTTTATGTGGTGTACTTATTAAGCTACATTATTTTTTAATTTCACTACTAGCCCAGCAAAATTTTGACATTATCAATAAATAACTTAGCAGGTTTACTTCGTCTCAAGATCGTCTTTAACGTTTCTGTGAAGGAAGACATTGTTAGATCAGTAACTCTCTCTAGTTGTGTGGCTTTAGTTGCAAAACAGGTATTGTTGCCAACTGAAATGAACTGAAGCTGGAGTAGTGACGTCAGCCTGTAGAATGTATAAAAATCAGATCGATCCATGTGGCTATGATTGTGTGTGTGCCTTTTGTGCCAAGTTTTGAAACGAACATTTTCATTGCTTTGTCCGTGTATGTGTTTTGTGCTTCGTGAAAATTGAAATGACTTTTGCCTTTCGGGACAATACAAAACACCCTGCTTCTTGTCAATGCGAACCGATGATTCCGTTATTGAATTCTCCTTCTCAACATATGGCGCCCCCGGGTGGGTGTGTGTTTTGAATTTAGACTTTTGTAGTTTGAAATATTCCCTGAAAATTGATTTGAATGAGTTAAAAGGTCTGAGAACGTCTTTCACTCTCTGTCTGAAGAAAATTGAAAATGAACTGGTTAAAGAAGCTGTTGGGGTAGCATTTTAACTGTTGATGTAAGTGAAATTTCTGTTTTACGGCTTTAAATTACTGATAACTTCCAGAGATATGAAAGTTGTCAATCTTTAATTGCTGAAGACTAGATGGTATGAAAACTGTACACCGATGATTTTGAAGAAGCAGAGACAGACAGGCATGTAGAAATTTGTGTTAAAGTGGAAAAGCAACTGCAAAAAGCTTCTGCAGCTAAAAATAAAAACGAAAATTTAAATTACGGAAAAATGACCTTAAGAAATTTTCACGTGAGCCAAAAGAATACTTGTCTGCCTTGAGCTTATTTCAGAAGATTCGTGAGGATAGGTCTCTACTTGATGAAGATAAGATGTAATATCTGGTACAGTCTGTGGAGCCAAAATCAAAAGCTGAATGTCTCATTCAGAGTTTTCCGGCTACAGCGGAGAATTATTCGAAGGCTATTGAACAGTTAAAAGAGTGTTTTGGAAGAGATGATTTACTCGTCCAAATTTACGTTCGTGACTTACTAAGCACGGTTATGAAGAACGCCGTGATTAGACGAACCAAGGCCGATTTAGCAGCTTTATAGATGAACTGGAAGCGATACTGAGAGCTTAAGAAGAACGTAGGAAAACTATAGTGATATTCTAATTCCATTAGTGAAAAGTTGCCTTCCAGAGAAAGTGTTGCTGACCTGGGAAAGAAAGAGAAATTGCGAGGCAAGCGATCCCAAGACTTCCCGTACTTTAGAACAGCTGAGGAACTCTCTTCGCCAAAAAGTCCAAAGTGAAGAATTGGTGTTATTAGCAAAAAGCGGGTTTTCTCACGTTAATTCTAAGAGTTCTGTTCCTGAAAAACTAGAAAAGAGTGAACTCGCGATGGCCTCTGTCTTAATAAGCCTTGATGATAATACAGGTAAGCGCTTTAATTGTATTTTTTGTGATAAGTTTTACCCCAGGGAAAAATCTTTTAAAGCAAGAAAAATGACTGCAAGTGAGAAAAAGCAAGTATTGTTGAAGAAAGGTGCATGCTTTTTATGTCTTAAAAGGGCAGGTCATTTGATCAAATTTTGTAATGTTAAAAATCAGTTCAAATGTTCTCAGTGTAATAATTCCCATTTTGATGTTAAGTGTCCTCAACAAGGAAAAAAGGAATGTATGTAAAATAGAGAATTCCCTCTCTAATTGCTATAGAAGCGAAACCGTTTACTTGCAAATAAATGCTTTGCTTAGTCATTCTGGCTCGAGGCCAAGAGCAGAAATTTCGCACTCTGTGTGATTCAGCTGGCCAAAGTAGTTATGTAAACGAAAGAAGTATGACATTATTGAATGTTCCTCAACTTCGGAAAGAAACTGTGGTACACGCACTGTTTGGCGGAGGATGAAACAAAACCGAAGGAACACAAGATATTTGCTACTGAAAATAGTGACTTAAAAAAGTCATATACTTGCAGTTTTGAAGTTCTTTCCTAGAAAAGGATATGTGGATTTATTCTGAAAAGTATGGAGAAATGCTTTTTTTGATTTTAGAATTTTTGAGGACTTGAAATAAAAAAAGATTTAACAATTCTTTTTCTAAGGAAAGCGAGATTGACCTTTTGATTGGGGCTGATGTTTTGGGAAAATTGCTGACTGAGAACTTAGTGGAGCTGGATTCAGGTCTTACAGACTTAAAACTAAACTTGGGTGGACGGTAATTGGAAAGCAAAATTCATGCACAAGGGGTAGCATTTTAACTACTTTGTCAATGCATGTTGGGAATATTCCTTTGATCGCATTGCGGGAACCTGAAATTTTAGGAATACCTGATTCATCCGAATCTATTAAGAAGAAAGATAACTGATTTTGAAGACAAAAGGAAAATTCTTAGATACGAACTGGAATTACCATGGAAATGCGATATTACGCATTTATTTGATAACAGAAGTGTATTTTTGATCAAACCAGGACACTCTTATTTTAAAATTGAACGAGGTTCTTTTTTCTCACATTTAAAAAAAAATTCATTTTGAAAACAAATATAAAATCATGAAAAATAAGTGTCTTTTTACCCTTTCCAGGACACTCTTATTTTAGAAGTGAACTAGGTTCTTTTTTCATTCAAATTTTAACAAAAAAATAAAAAAATGAACTTTAATGAAAATAATATGACCCTTGTTTGGGGGGTCATAATTTATATATTCTGATGATTTTCTAAAAATCAACATATGATCCTAAAATAGATTCCAAAGGGGGTACGAAATTCCCCCCTTTTTTCCTCACTTTTCGAAAGACACTCAAATTTTAAAATAATTCATGGAAAAATACATAAAATTTTAAAAAACATATAAACTTAAAACTTTTATTTTAAAAGAGGTTCACTCAAATTTTAACAAAACTCTCCTAGAAGGGGGTCATAATTTATTCTGATGATTTTCTAAAAAATTGAAAGAAATCCAAGAGGGTGGGAATGTTTCCCACCCTGAAAAAATATTAAAAAATTATTCTAATTCTTTTATTTTATAGATATATTGCTAATTTTTTAACCCTTTAAAACGGAAACTATATATTCCGGTATTAATTTCATTGATTGCTTTATTGGAAAGTTCTCCATGTTTTTAGCAAGATAATATTCTGTATGTTCGTTATTTACATATAATTTAGCAATGACAGAATTTCCGAATTTTGTTTGAATTTTTCTCAATGAGATCAGTTCATAATTTCCAGGATCTAAATCATTTAATTTTAAGGTTTCTGAATAATGTCTGAGTCTTGAATTCTTCCATTTATTTAGAGTAATTTTTTTTAATGTTTTTGGCTTTGCCAGATGGTCCATCGGGATTTTTATCGTTTATTTATTCATGTAATTTCTAACTTTTTTATTATTAAAATCAATATTAAGCCTATTAATTCCTGATAATTTTTCATCTTTTTTACCTTTTAAGATACATATACCATTATAGAAATATGTTGATATGGGTGAGTTCAAGGGGTTCCGTAGAAAATTCTACGGATCTTTCTTCCGAATCTTTTCTTGCTTTAACTATTATCCATATATGATTCTTTTTAACTGTTTCTATAAAAAAAAAGTGAATGTCATGGTCACATCCATTTTGAGTTTTATATCTTCCGTAAAATAATAACTTTTAACCTTTTTAAATATTAAATTACCATCGTTATCTAATTTATTTTCCAACTGATTTCCATCATTAGAAGAAATATAACTTTATCCACATATCTTTTATTCACAGCATCCATTTCATTAACAGGATTAGACACATTTGTAATTTTATTATTTGCATTATATTTCTCATTTGACAATAATGTTATTGCATTATTTTCCAAATATATTTTATTAACTACATGTTTACCATTTATTGGAGCTTTAACGTTACCGACTCATTTATCTTCAGCATCAAAATGGCCATCTTTTGAATGTAGATAATTATCCATTTCTTTTCTAACACTTTTATCCAATGATTGTATTTTCTTGGCTGTTTCATTAACAAAGTTTTTAAAAACTGTCATCAATATTATATTTATTTAAATCAACGATTTCCCTTAAATTTGCCAATGCATGCAAAACATACATTTTTGTACTAACATCCTGATTCTCTATAGGATTTTTACAATTTTTCTAATTTTTATTATCCATATCATAATTTCCATCATCAGTTAATTTAAAACCTTCTCCAAGTGGACCTGGTGGACCAGCTTTTATCCTCAAAAGTTGGATAAACAGCTATCATTTATTAGAAGTAAAACAATTTAAGAATTGTTATTGTTATTTTTTATTCTTTCATATTTAATTGGGTTTTCTTTTTTTCTTCAACAATAAAATAAAATACATAACTTTTAGCAGTTTCATGTTTTAATCTATAATGAAAGTTTAATGTTAAATTTCCTACAGTTCTATAATTTTCATAATGTGATAGATCAAAAGGAATAATGGGATATAATTTACCATATGATGTATAATCTATTATACATCCTGTTTCTTTATTTCTATTCCTTGTAATCTCTAGAAAAACTTCACAGGGTTTATTCCGCTCTTTATTGGAAAAATCCATAATATATTTTTCAGGTGGAATAACTTTTCCATTTATCGTAACCCAACACTCTTCCATATCTAAAGGGTCGAATATTAATTTTTTTTTATAATTTTCATATCTGTCTAAATATTGAGGAATAACAAGTAATGTTAAAACTTCATTGGGTGTAGTGTTATAAGGTATGATTCACTTTTAACATTATCAGTTACATTTGATTTATGAATGACATATTGATTCCAGTGAATATTTGTAGGTTTATTGGCTAATAGTAATTGCTTATATAATATGTCTGCTTTATTTTTAAATTTAACATGAACTAAAATGAGAGATAAATCTTCAATTTCTATTTCATAATCAGGATTAGCAACATCTGTATATATCATATTTTCAGTATTTTTTTCTCTTTTAAATTCTCTTTTTATTTGAAAATCTGATATTGCTTTCCTGAAATATTTTAAAAAGTCAAAAATTTGATCTAGTTGTAACCGTATTCTAACAGATTGATTATCTTTTGTCATTTTCCATCTTTTATCAAAGCCTTCATTATAGTTTTCATTTTGTTCAACTTTTAATGTATTAGTTATTTCTGTGAATGTTGTTTGAGCTGTTATGGATCCATCATCTTTAATGATATATTTTACTCTATTAACATTATCACTCGTATCAAAAAAACAAAACTTACCAGTTGGTTTTGTTGTTGTATAATCAGGTGTGTATCCACCAAGTCTTATAACTTGTTGTACAATAGGAAAAGAATCAGTAGTATGTTCAATGACTTTATTATTTATTGATAGTTTTTTTACCAGTAAATAACCCTAATCCGCAATTTGCTGTAACATTATCGTTACCTATATAATTTCCGTTTTCCTTTAGAATTTTCCATTTTATTTGAATATAAGACTCTGAAAGTAATACTTTTGCTTCTGTATTTTGGATCAAAAATTCATATTCACTAACTTTATTATAATCCGCATTTGCTTTTTGTAATTCCATCAATTCTTTACTCTCTATATTATCATCGTAATGATAAAAGTTATCTGTTAAGTCATGATAATTTTCCATTTATTAGGAAGGAAACTTTGATAGTTTCTTAAATCCTGATCCTTTTAAGAGTATTTTATTCAATTTCTTACGTATATCATCATTATTCAATCTTTCTTTTATTACATTATCATTATTTAATTTTACAGGTATTTTTTTAATTCTTCTATGCAATCTATATTCATTCATTTATGAAGAGGAAAAAGATCTTTTTTTATTTATCCAACTGGCTAAATTTATCAGGATATCCTAACCATTTTAATAAATACTTGTTTTCTTTCTTTTTTAATATTTTTTTAATCTTGTATACATAATCTTTTTTTTATTATATTTTACCACTTCATTTTCGTAAAATGTACCTTTAATTTCCTTACCATTTAAATCTTTTAATTTATAGCTAATTGGATTAGTCGACAATATTTTAGATGCAATAAAAATTTCTTCAATGGTCGTAGGTTCATAACCTCTTCTAAAGACAGTCTTATATACAGATATTCTTACTCTATCTCCTATTTTATATTTTGGTTTAAATAAATTTTTATGTACTTGGGATTCATTTTCATCTCGACTAGCTTCTACAGGTGTCACTTTTATAGATCTATGATATGAATTGTTATAATTTTTAAGCAATACAGGTAATACTTCAAGATATCTTTTAGTATTATTTACATGTATTTACATTTAGTATTATCTTCTTATTTTTCCATTGATTGTTCTATTAAATCGTTCAACTATAGCACATTTTATTTCTACATTTTCTGTTGTAAACCAATGTATATTATTAGCTTTCAATAATTTTTGTGTTTCTTTATTAAAGAATTCAGTACCTTTACAGTTTGCATTTTTTTCAGGAATTCTTTCTTTAAAGATTATTTTAAAAGCATTTCTCACTTTTTTACCTGTTTCTCTTTTAATTATTATTATTATAATAATAATTTAATAATCTATTATATTAAAATCTGTGCGCGTCTGTTTGTTTGTGTGTTTGTTTGTTTGTAACCTTATCTTCTTCGGAACGGCTGGGTGCAGAGCTTAGCGGAAGGTATCGTTGGATTCGGGAGGTCCGTGGGAGGCCATTTTGACCATTCGCGTAATTCTCCGACTTTAATTAGCCAAGATATTAATTAAAAACTAATTTTTCCCCTACGTTCTCCCTACATTTACCATTCTGTTGACTTTCTTTCACCGTTTTCCCTAATGAGAGGGATTTGGCTACGTGCCAGATTTCGTTTTCTCAAATATCTCTTGAACGGCATATCATTGATTTTCGAGAAGCATATCGGCGGATTGGAAAAAAATCAAGGAATGAGACGATACCATTTTCAT
>KK115843.1:67397-143863 GCA_000611955.2 Stegodyphus mimosarum | reverse complement strand
GAAGTCATGCGTTGTACATATCAGATTTTTTAGTTCAGTTTAATTTTTTTTCTTTTCAAATGCAAATACAGTTTTCACTCATTGTATGCATTTGTATACACGCGCGCAATTACACTACGTACAAGGGCCCATAAGCGGTTGAGAGGCTAAATCAATTAACACTGGTAGTTCAGTCCACCTATGTATGCATTTGTGCACACGTACGCATTTACACTTCGTACAAGGACAATTAGCGGGTGAGCGGCTAAATCCCTTAACACTGGTAGTTCGGTGCAACTTTCGAATCCCGGGGAACGCGTGGGTGTTTTCGTAATTTTCCGCGTGTGTAACGTGTATGCATTACCTTCTGGATGCATACGTGAATAAAACGGGCGCAGCCCTCTCAGCTGGCAGTTTCTTACACGGCGTGGGTTTTTTCGACATTTTCCAAATGGGGAATGTGTATGCAGTATCTTGTGGATGTATACGAGAATGCGGATGCATACGCTAATAAAGCGGGCGCAGCCCGCTCAACTGTCATGCTGGCCAGCAGAAAAATCGCTGAACACTGGTAGTTAGGTCGAACTTACGAATCCCGGCGAAATCGTGGGTATTTTCGTGATTTGCCGCATGTGAAGTATATTGGATGCATAAGGGAAACAAGCGGGCGTCCAGGTGAACAAGCGGGCGCAGCCCGCTAACGCGCGGGTTTGCAACATAGAAAACTTAAACACTGGTAGTTCTGTCCAACTTTTGAATCCTGGCGAACTATTGGATGCATAAGGGAAATAAGCGGGCGTCCGGGTGAACAAGCGGGCGCAGCCCGCTCAACTGGCATGCTTGCCACCTAGATAATCTTAAACACTGGTAGTTCTGTCAAACTTTTTAATCAGGGCGAACAAGCGGGTCCAGCCCGCTCAGCTGGCGGGCTTGCCCGCTAGTTTTTAATAATTATTTATTGAAACAATCTATAACTATTAATAAATAATTGACAAGTCTTTTCTCCTAAAAAAACACTCTTTTTACTTTCACATTTTACACAATTTCCTTTTCCCATTAATCTTCCATTTTTAGATGTCATTTCATGACAATTTTTAGTACTTGTTTTCTCTTTACACATAACACAATATGTCTTAATATTTCCCATTCCAAATTTCAATTTAGCTTTAATAATTGGTCTAATGGTTCCTCTGGCTATTCTTTCTCCAAATGTTGGATTAGTTATATTATCTAAATCATTTGTAAATTCTTCATCGGCTTCATGTCTTTCTTTAGTAGCTTTTGTTTTGCTATAAACGGTATCATGTTTTTTTGCATGCTTTATCAACTCTATTTATTCCAGGATCATCGTGTTCTAATCTTTTTTTGAATTTTGTAAAAGGCCTGCAATATTGATAACCAGGTTTTTGCATTTCAAAAAAGGAGGATTATTTTATCTTGTAACCATCCAACAAGATCTCCTCTGCCTTTTCCTTTTATTTCTTTAAAAATATAAATATTTTTTTATATGCCATTTATCAGAAATGAAAAGAAGACTTAATTTTCTAGAACAAATTTTTCATTATAATTGTTTAGTTTTTATGTAAATAAAGCTAATGCTTTTTGAGGTGATTTACCTTTATTTCTTTCTCTTATATATTTCATACAAAATAATCGACATTTTACAAATATTGTTTTTTGTAAAAAACTATCATTATGACCAATATGTGTTTTTTATTCGATTTAATAAGAAAAGTTTTAATATTTTTAGGAATATAATCTTTTTAAATATTATATTGTTGTATTTATATTCACTGAATGGATCAAAATATTCAATAAATTCATATTTTGGATCATTATAATAACAAACCCAATGCATACCCGGACCTTTTGAAACATCCAACTTGATAATCCCATTTTCAAATTCTTTCATTTTTTCAGGTAATGAATCTGATGTATAAACCCCACTAAATCCTTTTTCATTTTTCATATTGTCATAAATCATTTTACCTGATATTTCTACATTAGTTATTTCTATGCTCCGCATTTTTTTTCCAACCTGTATCCATAATTATCTTCATAAGGTTGATAAATTCCTGAAATTTTATCCAACGCTTTTTTAGTTCCCCACGCTCCAATACCACTTACAGCTCCTAAACCTAAAGAGGATAAAATAGGTAATAAGAATGGTAAAAATCTCCCCAAAACCTCAGGTTATTCTTTCTTGAATTTATCCAAGGTATTGAAAAATGGTAATAATCCCCCTTTTTTTCCTAAACCTGATATTTTAATTTTTGTATATGAAACTAGATCCAAATTTAAATGTTTTTAATATTTCAAGTAGATTAGGCATATTTATATATTTAATAAGTTTGTAAATTTGTGTTGTGTAGAATCTTGAGAAATAGTGATTGCACTAAGGAAGGGTTAAAACTGCCCTTTATTAAACTCTTATTTACAATGCGTCAACTTGACGCTAACATACTACGCCTCAAGTTGGGCGGTAACTGAAACAGTAGAATTAAACTTAAGAATTTAAGATGTTCACAAATAGTAGAATTAAACTACAGGACTCATATAATCCTGTAGCATACAGCGCGTAAATGAGTCTAGTGGCAGCGACATAATAGCGATTAAGCCACGTCAACCAGCAGTAACTCTAAACAGAAGTTTGCGTATAAGCACGCACGGCAATTTCCCGGACTCTCTCTCTGCTGGAAGTTAGATATTTAACTTATTCTTTCACTGGTAGAATTTGCATTTCTTACACGCGCTGTCAGATTTAAATATTCTGGCACTGACAATTAGGGGAATGAAGGCTTATAGGAAAGTAACTTAAAATTAAAATTAACTGGTTATTTAAAATAAATATAAATCCCTACAAGTTCATTTAAAATCGGTTGTTTTAATTCGTTTTAAAATATCAAATAATAGTGAACAACCATGTTAAGAAATTGATTTGTGTTTTACTTAAAGTAGTTCTTTTACCATTATTAAATTGATTAATTTGCGTTTTTGTTAAATATAAATCATAATTTGCAGTTTTAGACCTATTTATCTGTAGAGTTATTTCGTCTCTTGTAGATTTCAATTTATTAATCTGTCCATCACTCAAATGTACTTTCTTTTTTATATAATTACTCATTTATTAGGACCTAAAAATATTGTTTTACATCTGCTTCTGACATACCTTTTTTTAATAACGCAGTTAACAATAAAATTATTTGATTAAATATTTTCTTAGATTCCTTAGGGGTTATTTTATCTGTTAAATTTGATAAAATATCTAAATGATCTAAACCTTTTCCCATCTTTTGTTGAGATTCTTTCCATTGAAGAATATTATTTAATTCTTTTATGTACAAATCCAAATGATCAAAAATGTGTCTACTAATATTTTTCTTTTAGTCTTCTCTGATAGATCGGTCTTTTGTTCTCTTAATAATAGACCGAGATGTTGCTAATTGTTGAGATTTTTCTTTTTTCAAAATTTTTCTTCATTTATCACACACACTGCTCGACATTGAAAATGCAACTCCAAAAAGGAGTGGTCAGAAATTTATGCAAATTTTAGAGCAGACGCACGTTACTAAGTTATGCGAATGATGTAAAATGCGCAGCTCTCCGACGCACGTGAAGTAAGATATTAGGGAAGGAACGTGCAGAATGGGCAATATTCGTGTCTTTATTTCTGCCAGACGAATTATCGAAGAAAGCTGGTTTTTGTCCCGGAGGATACGTGGAATAGGAGAGAATGCCAGGCCGCCGTCAACGAAGGCACTTCCAGCAGATAGACGATTTTACAAGGGGTATGGTGATCGGACCGAGAAGGGCGGGTTGGTCCTTACGTGAAATCGCAGCTGATACCCACATGGATGCGAGCACGGTGCATCGGCTATGGTGAACATGGTTGGAACAAGGAAATGTGGGAAGAAGGAGAGGTGCAGGTGCAGCCAGAGTGACGTCAGCACGGGTGGATCGACGCATCCGCCGACAAGCTGTGGCGGTCCCGCAAGTCACTTGTACCGCGATTCTGCAGCATGTGCAAGATACCCAGGATGTTCCCGTGTCGAGGAGAACCATTTCCCGTCGATTGGTTGAACGTGGCCTGCACTCACGTCGTCCGTTAAGAAGACTGCCATTGACCCCCCACAGCGTAGAGGCCAACGTTTAGAATTGAGCGATGTGGATGACAGAATGGCGAAACGTCGTGTTCTCAGATGAGTCACGCTTCTGTTTATCCAATGGCAGTCGCCGCATGCGTGTGTGTCGTCGACGTGGAGACAGATCTAATCCGGCAGTAACTGTGGAACGCCCCACCGAGCGACAACATGGCATAATGGTTTGGGGCGCTATTGCCTGCGATTCCAGGTCACCTCTAGTTCGTATTCAGGGCACTATGACGGCCCAATGATACTTGGATAATGTACTGCGGCCGGTGGCAATCCCCTACCTTTAGGCGCTACCTAGTGCAATTTTTCAGAACGATAACGCCCGATCACACAGTGCTCGCATCTTCCAACATGCTCTGCAAGGTATACAGATGCTTCCCTGGCCACCGTACTCTCCTGACCTGTCACCAATCGAACATGTGTGGGATGTGATTAGACGAAGTTTGCAGACTCTGCCCCTGCCTCGTTCAGAAGACGGACTATGGCAAATGGTTGAAAGGGAATGGAGAGCCATCGCTCAAGACACCATCCGCACTCTTATTGACTCTCTTCGTGCATCGCTGTCCGAGGTGATCCTACATCCTACTGAGCCGACGGCGTTCTCCCTCTGTATTCTGACTATCATTTTGAAATAAAGATCACTTATTGCTGCTTTCTGTCTGTCTTTTTTCCAAATTTCATCACTTTCTGACCACTCCCTCTTGGTATTGCATTTTCAGTGTCGAGCAGTGTATTTCTGTGTTTCTATATTTTCATTTAAAAGTTGAGTAGGTAATTTGAAACCTTTGTCTTGAATAAGCTTTTTATCAATACCTGCATCAATAAAAGAATCTAATATATCACTTCCTTTAAGACTAGTTTGTGTGCCTGTTGTAGATTTTTCTTGAAGTAAATTTTCTAAATCATAGTCAATTTCAGTTCTTGATGATTCTAAGGGAGAAAATGATATATTTTGTAAAGCATTTTGAATATTTCTGACAATATCTTTGTTTGACATTTCATACTTCTCGATCTTTTTTGTAACAGGTTTATGAAATTCTTACAATGCTTTTTGAATTCCTAATTTTTCTCTTATTTGATCATCTTTACTTTCTGTAATTAGTTTATCTAATCTTACTTTTTCAATTGATTGCTTTCATTCTTCTAAGTTTTTTTTATGTTCCATTTATTAGAAAGAATTTAATGACAGTAAAAATTAATTTAACGGCAGTAATCAAGTAAGTTTATTCTGAAGTAACGATACAATTTTCCTAGGTAATTTTCATTCTCATCAATTGTAATAAATTTATATTTAACTTTCTTGTTTTTTAAATTTAGTAAATTTCCTTCATCGTCACTTATGCTTATTTTAATTCTCGTGATACCTCTATTGGGATTATTAACTTTGTAAAAGATTAGATTATCAAAAATTTGAACGATTTTACTACCAGGTCGATAAGTGTTTACAAATGTATGAATTACTTTTGTTGAGTGATTATTGATTTGTATGCCTTCAATTATACTGCAATGAATATAAATATCATCAAATAAGTATTCAATGTTTGCATGAAGGGAACCTACTTGCCGTTTTTCTTCATATATTTTTGGTTCAAACCCTAAAACTTTATGAAAATTACTTTCAGTTAAACCAATTTTATAATTTTCTTCTAATTTAATGCTAAATTTATTTTCTTCTATTTGTTCAATTTGAATAGGAGATACATATTTTTTAAAATTTTTCTTCTTTTTCCTTATATGGCAGATTAGAGTACTCATTATTAAAAAGAAAACTTTGAATGCAAATATTTAATCTAGCAAGAGTGTAGAAACCATCAGGAATAACAAATTTATTCCATTCTTTACCATTCCAATATTTAAATTTATTATTTTCATAAAATTCGCTAATGTTATCCCAAGAAACCTCAACGCAAAACTCTTTCAAAGCAATTTTTGTGAAATGTAGAGATGTCGAGAATTCTTCAGTAAACTCTTGTGAATTCTCTTTTCTGTTTAAAACTAATGTATTCATTTATAGGAGACTAATAAAGAATTCCAGATTTTTTTTTGGTTTATATGTCTTATTTATTTTATGATTTATGTTAAAATAAATACAAATTTCTTTCAGAATATGTAAGCAATTAATATTTTTGCTATAATAGGTAAAGTCTAAAAGTTTTTCCAACATTTTTTCAGCCTCTATTGTAAATTCTATTTTATAAATCCTTTTTAATTTATTGAAATATCTTAATTTACCTTTGTATCTCTTTTTTAAAATACTTAAATCAGGAACATAATACATTTTTCTATCTTTGATTTCAATATTAAATTTTATTAAATTTTGATATACTTTAATATATTTTTGTGGTTCACTATCTTCCGAAGAAAATTCAATGTATAAGGATTCTACAACTTCTACATTATCAAAAAAATTTGTATTAATTTAATTCCATTTAAAAAATTGTTTGTCAGTAAATGGAAGTGACAAAATTATACACGCATTGTCAAATTATAAAATCTGTAGATGATTTTTATAAACCTCGAAATCATGGAAAATTTAACCATGACAGTATTTGCAAAACTTGTAAATTAGCAATTAGTTATAGAAAATATGATTGTGATTGTGGAAAACAGTATACATATAATCACAAACAAAGGCATTTAAGAAGTAATTATCATATCAATCGAGTCCGGTAATGGTCATCTGGCAAACATTTTATAAAATTTCTTCCCTGTAAATGGATATGTCCATGATGACAGTTAAAGATTTAAAAAAAAGTTTTGTAAAAATAATAATATTCGTGGATATTCAAAAAAAAAAAAACATGATCTTATTCAATATATAACAGAACAAATGAAAAGGAAATAATATTTGAATTTATTTCCTTTCACTGAAGTCAAAAACGAGAAAACCTAGAATGTTAAAAATAAAATGTGATATTTGTGGTGAATATTTTAAAAAAACCTTATATAAAGAAATCTAAGATCAATAAAGCATCAGATGGTTTTATTTAATGATGAAACATATCTAAAATCTAAAACAAAAAGAGAACTATTAGAGTATTGTAAAAGTTTTAATTTAAAAAAATCCTGAACATTTGAACAAACATGATCTTATTCAATGTATAACAGATCATGTACAAAAAAGGCATTTTTTGAATTTATTTCCTTTTCATAAAGATATATTTTCAGAACCAAAAAAACCTAGACCTTCTCAAATAAAATGTGACATTTGTGAAAAAATCATGAAATATATTATTTTTAGGCCACATCTATATATTATAAGTCAAAATACAGAAATCATCCTTTAAAAAGTCTAAAACATAGAAATGGTATTTTACTTAGTGAAGATGAAGTTCAAGAAACTCAATCGAGTTTTCAGTCTACATTGAAAACGTATTGGATTAAGAATATATGTGATAGACTTAATCCAGATTTTTTAACTGAAGAAACTAATATTGTTAAAGATTTAATTAAAGAAAGTTTAATGGATCATAAACATTTAAAAGTAAATTTAAAACTATTTTGTTATTATAAAAAATATTAACGATGCATTTGAAAACTTTACAGAATTTACACATAAAACAAAAAATTATATTTTATTAATGAATACAGATTTAAAAGAATTCTATGAAGAAGCGAGTTATAAAATAATAAAGGAGGCAGATAATTTTGAAGCTTCCGGTTCAGATTGGAGTTTATATGAAATAAGTTATCTAGAATTAGCAATAAATAAATATGAATCATTAAAAGGAAGTAGTTATATGGAATTACCAGAAATACTTAAAAATAAAGTAGCCGTTATAAATGTAAAAAATCATCATGATAAATGTTTCATGTGGTCTATTTTATCTGCAATTCATCATGTGAAAATTGATCCGAGAAGAGTTTCGAATTATAAAAAATATGAAAATGAATTAAATTTCAAAGGAATTGATTTTCCTGTTTCTTTAGATAAAATTTCAAAATCTGAAAAACAGAATGATATATCTGTGAATGCATATGGGTATGAGAAATCAAAACTTTATATATTACATTATACTAAATTAGACAAACATGTAAATTTACTATATCTTAAGGATGATGAATATAACCATTAATGTTGAATTAAAAATATTAATTGATTATTAAGAACACAAATGGGTGAACGCCAATTATTTTGGTGGGGTAGATGTTTATTAAATTTACATTTAAGCGAAAAATTTAAACACCATGAAAAAGTTTGTAAAACCAGTGAAGCATGTAAAATCAAAATGCCGTTAAAAGTAAAAATAAAATTTGCAACTTATAATCGAACCATGAGATTACCATTTACCAGCGCCAGATTTAGCCTTTTTCCTAGGTGGGGCAAAAGCTTAAAACTGCCGCCCTCATCCGTCTTCCTTTAAGTTTCTCTAACAAATTTTAATTTTTTTAATAAACTTGGAAATAGACGCGATTTGAGATAAAATGTAAAATCTATTTTACTGTAAGAAATTCTTTATATGCCATTTTTTTTATAAAAGAAATGTACATAACAAATTGTTTAGTTTTCTTTACTTACGGCAAAGCATAAGAAGGCTATCTCCCTAAGAGGAGAGATGCCTTCATTGAGGACTTTCTAAGAGTACTTGGCTCGTATTAAAGTTACGCATGAGCGAAACGACGGAAACGACGATGGAGCCAGCTAATTTGCCAGGATTCTAACCCCCCGACCGAACTACAAGTGTTCAAACTTTACCGCTCAGCAGCTGGTAGCTCGATACATACAAAAAGTTACATAATTAAAAACCCGTGCGAACCCTCCTAAATAATCCATGCACTACTGAAATAATCAAATTTACATTTTCATGAAATAGGCCTCAATATTTGCAACAATAACTACTCATATTAATAAATGATATTAATAGGAAACGATTCAGTACCAAACACTAAAATAGTTCAGCGCAGTACAAAAATGGGAATCGCACAATATTAAATGATTAAAAAATTTTATTTAAACTAATATAAGCAAATTACAAATCATTAATCCAATAGATTGACTAACAGTAACTTTGTCAGGACTGTGTGTTCGGTGCATATTCTTGGAAAACATCTTCGTGACAGCTTAAAAGTCCTGATCTGGAACAGGGAGCTGAATGCAGCTATGTTCTGTGGTAGAATACTGTGATTAAGTTGGAGAATAACTGCACTTGAAAGGGATTTAAAATCCTCTTTTATTAAATCACGATTATGTACAACTACTTCCCAACTCCGGAGGGACACAGAAAGTAGAGACCGCACTTTTGACTAAAAATGAACAATCAAATAAATTTAAACTAAAACTAATTAGAAATTAAACAGTCGTTGCTCAGAGAGCTATGAAAGCGAGGTTGGCCTCTAAACTAAATGGTGCGTAGCAAGATTTAACTAATACTGACGCACTTGGAATTACTTCAATAAGCAATCACGTAAAAGCGCTATGGCTGAGAATTTAAATGCTAGCTAGTCAGGCGAACGTCGAATAGAGTGACTGTGGTCTGAGGCTAAAAGCTCTTTCACACTGAAAGGTTTCTACCTCCGGTTTAAATACTCCTTGGCTCCACTTCAGATTAGCATAAAGGTGAAAACGCGCACTTCTTCTAACGGGAAGTTGAAAATGAGAAGAAATAGAAAAGTAAAAATTAAAATAAAACATTGTTAGTTTAACTAAAACCTTACAACTTTAACCTAGCATGTTAAAAAATTCATTTCACAATAACGCCTTTATGTAACCTATTCAAGAACTCTACTGTCGTCCTCACACAGCCTGATAACGTAATAAATATTTGGGTTTTCACACAAAAGACTAATTTTTGTACTGTAATAATCAAACTTACATTTTCTCTGAAATACGCAATTTTGCAATATTTGCGACAATAACTAGCCAAATTAATAGAAAATGATTCAGTACTAAATACTAAAGCAGTTCAGAATAGTACAAAAAATAGAAATGACACATTAATAATTAATATCTTAAACAAATATATACAAGTTACTAATCACAAATGAAACAGATTCAATAATTAACACACCAATTTCTCTAAATTAATAGCAATTTTAACCTGGTACTTTAAAACTTCATTTTACTATAAGGCCTTTATGTAGGCTACTCAAGAACTCTACTGTCGCCCTCACACAGCCGGATAGCGTAATAAATACCTACATCTCCACACAAAAGACTATTTTCGCACTGTAGTAATCAAATTAAATTTTTGTCTGAAATATGCAGTTTTGTAATATTTTCAATAATAACAAGCCAATCTAATGGAAAATAATTCAGTACTAAATACTAAAGCAGTTCGGCATATTACAAAAAATAGAAATGACATATTACTAATTAATATCTTAAACAAATATATATAAGTTACTAATCATAAATGAAACTGATTCAATAATTAACACACCAATTTCACTAAATTAATTGCATTTTCTCTGAAATACGCAGTTTTGCAATATATGAAATAATAACTAGCCAAGCTAATGGAAAATGATTCAGTACTAAATACTAAAGCAGTTCGGCATAACACAAACTACAGAAATGACACATTACTAATTACTATCTTAAACAAATATATACAAGTTATAAATAATATAGTTAGTAGCGCTGTTTACTGTCGTTTTAATTTCTGATAAGTTTTGATCAAATACAATTTTTATTGCAATAGGAAATAGCTGAATTGGATGAAGTGTTCGTGATTCGTCCTCGCACAATTCATCAAATTGCTTTTTGCGCTTCGTTTATTTGTCAGAATAGGTTCAACTTCAATTTTTTCGGCTACTGTTTTAGATTCTTCTATCCAATATTCCATAGGAATTTCTCTCATTTTTTGCAAAGTTTCGGTCAGACCCTCCATTAATGCGACGGAACGCGCAAGAATATCTTCCTTTCGAATTTCAATATTTATTCGATTGATTTCTCGAAGAATATTAGCCCAAACTGTCAGGTTGATAATAAATTCAAAATTTTTTACGACATGTAGCAGATGTCCTGCTTCGTACTTTGATTCCGTACTAAGAGAAAGATCTTTCATTTCTTTCAAGGATTTTACTACTACTGGTAAATTCGTTGGGAGGGCTTTTACAGCCTCATATTTTGCCGACCATCTCGTCTGACTGCTTCCTTTTAAGTTGGTTTTTGTACATTTTTTCATAATATTGAATTGAATAGTAAATCCGACTAAAAAGTTAAATATCTTCTGGATAATTCTAAATAGGTTAACTGCTTCGGGGCACGATGAGGCAGAATGCACACCCACAAGATTCAAAGAATGAGCCAAACATGGCACAAATTCGGCCAGCTTATTCATTTCTGTAATCCTTGCTTGTACTCCTTTATAAGTACCGGCCATATTAGATCCGTTATCGTAAGATTGACCACGACATTGTCCAATATCCAAACAATCAAGTGACAGTTTTTCCACAATCCGTTGAGAAATACATTCTCCTGTCTTTCCACCAACTTCTATGAAATCAATAAAGCTTTCTTTTATTTCGTACACATATTTTTACATATCTGATCACCTGGCTCATTTGTTCTGTATGCGATACACATGGAGTCCAATCGAACATATTTGTATAATATTTGGATTCTTTGATATCGTTTAAATGCTATTGCGAATTGTTTTCGCCATTATATCAATAATTTCGTTTTGAATTGTCTTTGATAAATATGGTATTTGTCCCTTTTTTAGGTGTTCTAACTGGTACTTAAGAGTTGAGTTATGTTTGGCTAGCACAGTCATTAAATTAAAAAAATTGCCTTGACTAGGCCGAGGACACTTTGTGAGCAGACTGTTAGGGGATTCATCAGACCCACGGAAAGAAAGACAGTTTGTTGAAAGATACGATACAGCATCCATAACTATGTGTAGGATCTCTCTCCATTTTTCTTTCTCTGCGTGAATTTGTCGCTCAATGTCATGATCGATGCCTTGACAGGATATCATTTGTTGTAGTCGAATTTTACACTTAATCATGCACTCTCTATGGATTTCATCTGCTTCGTGCTCAGTTAACCTATCTGATGATTTTTTCCAATTAATGAATCCTGTAGTACACAATGCTGATGTAGCGGAAGTGGCGTGTTTCTGGTAAATCTTACAGGGTGTACAAAAAAATTGCATTTTTAGTTTTAGAATATATATGCCAAGATCTTTTAATCTTTTCATTATTTGCTAATGTTCTGTACCACGTCAAATGTCTGCCATCACGTTCAGTGGACCTAAGGTCAACGTTTTCTGGATTCTTTTCGGCTAATAATAGAGCTTGACTGCTTAAGAAAGATCATTGCTGATTGCAAGAAATATCAATATCCTTTAGAATCTCGGTATCATTGGAAATTTCGGCAGGGTTTGACGGTTCGCCTTTTCCGTGAAGCCACTTTTTCATTTTAGCTGCAATTTGTTTGCTCTGTTCGTTAATATCTTTCGCTCTTTTTCTATATTTTGCTCCTGAGAGTTTTTTCTAGACGCTCTCGTGATTTTTTTACTCTAAATAATATACAGTATAACTTGCCTTAATAATAAAAACTAAAAATTGACGTAATTACACTCAACAGTCTTGGGGCCGCGTCGCGGATGCGAGCGCTAACTAAATGGTTGCATCTCGCTAAATATGGTGAGGAATATTAGAAGCAGACATATTAAAAGAAAATGAGAGAACAAAAAAACCTCCAAACTTGAAAAACTTTAAAAAATTATAAAAATAATAAATCCATTTTTAAAACCAATTTAAATTTTTAAACCTGCAAAAAATCAAAATGCCGTACTTCATTTCTTAGACACATGGTTTCCACGTTAACCGTCTGTTGTATATTCTCGACGTACATTACTTTGAATTATTTCATTGGTCTAGGATGGTCCAAGGTTAATTTGTATTGGGTGTTAGGAAATAGTTCCAATTTACAATGCTTCTCTATTTATTTCCCAAGAGGCGTCGGTATGAAAATAAGGCGCCTCTATGCTATCCTTCTGTTTCTCCTTTGAATACCCCTGCCTAGCTAGAGGACAACACAGGGGACTCCTAGCGTCACTTACAGGGACTAAAGACCAAGGCGCTTACGGAGTACCTTTGTAATAAAATTACAATTACCTCCATATTATCGAAATGAAACATTTAAATAAATAATGGAAACAATGGCTAAGGAGACTGAGAGGGAGACCATTAAGTATTTAACAAAGATAAGTCCCCTGAGGAAATAGGGGAAGACGGAGGTGGACCTAATGAGCTTATAAAGCGAAAAAATCTTTCCTCTCCTTAGACACTCCAGGAGATCTTCACATTCTCCTTCTCACAAGACCTCCTCTTTCCAAAAGCTAAGGGTTACGTTTAATTATACTTTTCGAAGCCTATAGCAACCAACAGGAAAAGAAACATAGAGAAATATAATTGCAAATCATGAGAACAAGTAAAAAATATCTAATAAACAGGCTAATTACTTGAATAACAGTAATAAATGCAAGAAATTTTCCCCCAATACTTTGAGCTTGCCCTGAAATTTCATGTAAAAGAACAAATGCATGTGAAGCATTTCATTCAAAATTCAGTGCAAATTTTTACCATTCCCATCCAAAAGACGATGGGGATGGTAAGATAAACAAATTCTAATATACAGCAAAAAGAAATATATGATGCAAGTTTAAAAAGAAATGGGGGAACAAGTAATTAAAAATTCTAAGAGGTGAATATAAAGAAGTTAGAAATTTGTTATTTAATTATGAACAGATTTCACATGTTCATAATTATTAATTAAACGTGTATTATTAATTAAATGTGTTTCACAGTACATCGGTGCGAAAAATAATTGGGAAACAAAATAAATATTTAAGCATTTCTTATATTTCTTAAAATATGGAATCTGTAAGAAAGTTCAATTTCAGTAATTAAAAATTGGAAAAGTAAATAGCTTAATAGTAAAAGCTTTGTTTATCTACGCACCAATGTACATTAATCGAATAGACGAATGGCAATGTCTACGAATTTAACCACGCATCTAACGACGTGTCTAAATGGCAGATCTGAATTTCTGCAAGCGGTGGTTCAGTTATTATTCTATGATCAAAATACTCAAACTAGTTTTTAAAAGGATTTATTTAAACGCTAAACAAATTAGTCTAGTCTAGAATCGAATCTAATGTTACATCTCATGAGCAGCGCTCGAGCTGCGTCGTTGCAAATCGAAAGTCAAGTTCTTACTGTTGCCATTCCGAGGCAGAGAAAAGTTTGTTTCTGATCAAGACGGAACATCGGCAGAGGAAAGTTTCTAGTCAAACCGGAGCATCCCGGTCCCGTTGGACGATTGTCCAACATCATCTGGAAATGGGAGTGGACTGATATTGGAGACGGCTCGACGAAAAATTCCATCTGAAGTTCTGAAGTCTACGACTCGTACTAGTCCATCTGGACCAGGAAAGGTCTCCTCAATGCGAGCTAGTGTTGAGCTTCATGGGTGTCTTGTTTTTATCCTTTAACAAGATTAGTTGTCCTGCCTTGAGATTGGATTTCACTTCATTCCATTTTGAACGGTTCTGCAAATGATTAAGATATTCCACGCTCCAACGGTTCCAGAAAGTAATTTTTGAAATAAGTTCCATTTAGAAGACAAGGACAAAGAATCTACAGAATCATTCGGTTCTGGTACTGACAAAAGTGGAGCTCCTGCAGGGCCGCCGCGTGGGTATTAGGCACCCCTGTTCAAATTGAAATCTGGCGCCCCTTTATGGAGTTCTGTTGCACACTTATAAAGTGCTGCAAATTATACGTGAAATATTCTTTTATAGCATTCTTAAAAATTATAATATTAATACACGTTTGTCTTATTAGTTTTTTATTATTTCATAAATTATAATATTAACACGCGTTTGTGATATTGTTTTTTATTACAGTACAAAGTCCGTAATCCGGACGTCCATAATCCGGAATGATCTATGATCCGGACCTGAAAGCCACAAACCTTTTTTTTGGTATGCTTTACGCATGCGCATTTGATTTTTTTCCTTCCATAATAAAACATATGTAGATTTTCACTTAAAAATTCCGATTCTTAATTTCACTTAGGCACAAAATAAAATACCTCGTTATTGGAAAAACAATCATTTGGCTCCGTAGCTGAATATATACTTGGCGTACATCTCAAACCGAAACATTCACCTATTTTATATCCCTGACGCCGATCTGGCGAGTCATTATTTATATTTTGCTTTCATCACCTCATGTTTATCAAAACACGACAGCTTTAGTAGTAACTCATGCATTGATGTCTAGACTGTTTTTTTATATTAGTTGTTGAATAACAAGAGTATGACAAACTAACATTACGTTTGGGGATGATTATAGGTTTTTAAATGCTCTAAGAAATGTTGACGAGGAATAATTCAACAAAAATTTCTTTTCATATGCTAAAAATAGATTTTGTTAATGAAACTCATAGGGCAAAAGATTACATTTAGTGCCATTTTAATTCAGAATAACTGATATGTTATTCGCCATAAACCCAGAAGCTGCGGCAGAATATGTTGGCACCGGACGGCAGAATTTAGGGAATTTATGGAATTTGGGGAAGAACCGAGCCGCAAAATTAAGGGATGAGAAGTTATTTATAATGCAAACTTTTCGTATTCTCAGCACAGCAATTACAGGAACTTTGTAACTGAACAAGAAATTATGTCTGTTTATAGAATTAAAGAGAAAGTATATTATGAAAAAAAGCAACTTACATTGAAAGAAATGTTTAATAAAGTAAACAAATAAATATTAAGCCTTTTTTTGTAAATTTTGATACCCTTTAGATCATAATTGCTCTTTATTTCATAAATTAAAAATTTCATATTTTTAATTGTATAATTTCTGCATGCCATCTTACCAGATTTAAATTGATGACCTATAATCTGGAAAAACCCCTAATCCGGAATCGCCGAAGTCCCGACGAGTCCGGATTACGGACTTTGCACTGTATTTCATAAATTTAAAAAAAAATGATAAAACATTTTTAAGTAAAGTATAAAAGTTAGAAAATATATTCAAATATTGATACTTCTATCCTTAGCAGCTACAAACGCACGTATCAATTCCTTTATATTTAAATTTTTAAAAATTTCGCTCTGTATGGATATAATTGACAAGTCCGATAAGCTCTCCTGCGCCATGGTAGATCGCATATACACTGGTGTGCAAAAATTAAGGACGAGACGGTTTTTTAAATATAACTTTGTACAAAAGCTTTCCAAATCAACACATTTAATACCGTAAGATCCCAATACGTAAGGACATGAGTAATGAAAGCAACACTTACTAAAAGAGAAATCAGAGGGATAAAAAGAAGCTTTATTGAAAAAGTAGCATGGAGCGCAATGCGACTGAAGGCCGAAACATCCCTGTGATGGGTGTCCAGCAAGAAACATCCGGTCTTTAATAGGGGATATGATCTCCCTGACTGCTAGGCAGGTTTCACAGCTTCTGCCCATGCTGAGAATGAGGGTGTCAATGAGTTGTTGAGGCATTGCTGCCCATTCGTCTTGCAGCGCCAATTGCAGTTTCGGAATCGTTACTGATGGTAAAGTACGAGCTGCCAAGCGTCTGCCTAGAAAATCCCATACATGCTCGATGGGATTGAGATCCGGAGATCGTGCCGGCCTATCCATACGTTCAATATCCTCACTCTCTAAGAGCTGTTCGGCAGCTACTGTGCGATGACATGGTGCATTGTCGTCCATGAAAAGGAACTGCGGACCCATAGCGCCTCTAAAAAGACGCACACATGGAAGAAGAATCTCGTTACAATAACGGGTCCCGTTGACTGAACCTGCGTCGAAGATGTGAAGGTCTGTACGACTACCAAGCATGATGCCTCCCCAAACGAGAACACCGCCACCTCCATACCTGTCCCTTTCAATGATGTTCGAGGGATGATTGCGGCTTCCCCGCTCTCTCCAGATGAGTATGCGATGAGAATCGCTACTCAGACTGAATCTGCTCTCATCTGTAAAGAGTACTCGTCCCCATTCATTGTCTCTCCAATTCCGGTGTTCCCGGCACCACAGAGAACGCCTTCTCCGATGGGCAGGCGTTAGAGGTACACACCGTACAGGGCGTCGTGCAAACAGACCACCACCGTGCAGTCTTCTGGCCACGGTAAAACGCGATATCGGTCTTCCAGTCGCCTGTGTCGTGTGTCTAGCGATTTCTCCCGCTGTCTGCCGCCTGTTTCTTCTGGCCTGTAAGGCAATATACCGGTCACCTGCGGGTGGGGTTCTTCGTGGACGACCACTACTAAACCCCCGGATAGCTGTTCCTGTAGTTTGAAATTGTCTCCAAAGTCGTGAAACGATGCTGTGAGCAATTCCAAACTTTGCAGCCACACTTGTGACACTGCGGGCTTCCTCCAACTTCTCAATGATTCGACCTCGGGTAAAAGCATCCAGATGTCATCTAACAGATTGATTATTCGCCATTTCTCGCTGAGGTAGCAACTCGGTGTGATTTTAACTGCTATACGGCGTGCAATCTCTTTGGCAGAAATACTGATCTTCATAGGTCATAGGTCATCTTCATTCTTTACGAGTGTGCGATCCGAAGATCTTTACTCATCCATTAATCTCTTAAGTGTCCTCACCGACAACATGCTTTATACTACTCAGACACTCCCCCATTACGTCTACCTGCATATCTGCGCATGTGCTACCGTACATCACCTTACTTAATCTCCTGATTGGTTTTTCTGTCCGCTCTGCCTCTTCGTTCAGCTGATATGCTAATTTTTCGACTTCGTCCTTAATTTTTGCACACCAGTGTAGTTTTGAAAAACTTCGTTCTCCAGTAGCCACCGAAACTGGCAAGGTTAAAGAAATCCGTAAAGCTATTGCAATATTCGGAAATGTATCGGTAAGATTGTTTTCATAAATATAATTTAAAACATCAATAGGTGACATATCCTCTTTGGAAAAACATCGCAAAGATTTTATTTCTTCGAACAAATTTAATCCATCAATGTCCTTTTCATTAACATTTTTAGTATCCGTTAATTTTTGTTCTAATTCTTTACAATGTTTTAAAATTTCATTGTCACTCCAGTTTTTTAAATTAGGTACACAGTGTACGTACTACGTTGAAGTAATTGTAATGTTCTTTTAATTGACTGAATCTTTCAGTAATTGAAGAAATAGCAGTGTCTAATATTATATTGTAAAATTCAATCTTAAATTTTTGTCTTGGATTGTTAATTGGTTCGTCGGTTTGCTCATCCTAAAATAGTTTCTTTTTAAACCTGTTTCGACTTTGTGGAAAATCAGTATCCACCCCCAAATCATCAGCAATGATACTTGCATTGGCAATTGCATGCTCATTTGCTTCATCTGATCTACGATTATTTAGTTCTGATATAAGATTTTGTAAATTGTCAGTCACGAATTGTAAATCGCATTTAGAATTTTGCCTTATTTCATTTACCACATTTATTAAATTTAAAATATCGTGCCAGATGTTATGGAACAAACGAATTTAAACGAGGAAACCTTCTGAATCAAATTTTTTGCTTGAGTTCTTGATTCCATGTCTCTTGCTTGATTTTCTTGAATATTTATTAACGCTCTCAAAATTCCCTTCAAATCGTTTTTCAATGGTCTTAAAGCTTGAATTCTATTTTCCCATCTGGTGTTGGAGAGTGGCTTTAAAGTTAGATTTTCAACATACTGTTGCAAAATAGACCAACGTTTAACGGATGAAGAAAAGTAGTTGTAAAGCTTCTGCTCTACTCCGAAGAAATTAACTGTTTCGAAGGAAATTTTAGCTGCATCATTTACAACTACATTTAGAGAATGGGCAGAGCAGGGGATATAGAGTGCCCTTGAATTAATTTCAATAATTTTTTTGTTGTATCCCTTTGTGCTTTTCTCTCATATTGGCACCATTATCGTAAGATTGGCCTCGTAAATCTGATAAATTTAGTTCTAACGATTTTAAATGTCCATTTATGAATTCAAACAGACCCTGTCCAGTAGTGTCGTCGACAGATTGAAATCAGAAAAAATGTTCTTCAATTTGGGCTTTATTGGTTTCCTCGTTCTTATAAACAAATCGAATTACAACAGTCAACTGTTCGGAATGACTGACATCCGGTGTAGTATCCAGAATTAGTGAGTAATATTTTGACGATTTAATCATATGTAATAAATGCTTTTTAATTCCTTCTGAAATAATGCTTGTAATTTCATTCTGAATTTGATCCCCTAAGTAATGAGCAATGTTCTTCTTTTGAGATGTTTGAATTTTGCAGAGATGTTCAGCGATTATTGGATCAAATTTTGCTATGGTTTCAACCAACTTCAAAAAATTTCCATTATCACTATGATACAACTCTTTGGAAGAACCTCTTAATGCAAGGAATTGCTGGGCTAAATATTGAATTAAATAAATAAGCCGTTCAATAACCGATTGCCAGTAAACCTTCTCTGTATCATAAAGTCTTTGTTGAGCTGCATCAATAGTACATAAATTACGCAAAGACATTTTGAGTTCACTGCATTTTGAACTATGTTTAAGGTGAGCTGCGCTACTTTCATGTGTTTTCAAAATTTGGGTTAAATGTGCCCAATCATTACATCCATCCTTAATAAGCTGTGAATGCTTCTCACTGAATAGTTTACATGGGAAGCAAATAACTGCGTTTCGGGAATTTGAATATACTAAATAATTTCTAAATACTTTTTCTCTATTCGGTAATGTTCTATAATATAACGATTCTGAAAACTTTCTGCCAGAATTATCTCTCGGAAAATGTTTGGTTATCAAGCGGGGAGGGCCATTTTCAATTAAATAATCTCTAATTTTTATAGAAATTGTATGAGGCCAGGTAGCTGGATCGTTTAATTCAAAATCTTCGCTTTGAGATATTACGTTATTACCAAGCGAATTTTCTACGTTAACATCTAAGTTTTCTATTGGTACGATCGTGGCTTCTTCTTGATCATATTCTGGTGAATTTACATTTTGAGATAAATTTTCATTATGAAATTCGAAACCAGATGTTGATGCTGATGAACCTGGTTCAATGGCTTGTCCTTCTAATCCTATTGTGTTTCTGAGATATTTATTTAGAGATCCCGCCAGCTTCTGATTAGCTTCCTCTCGTTGCAATTTCCTTTTTCTATTTTGTACTCCAGACTTTTTTCTCTTTTTGAGAACATGTTTCTAAAAAAATATTTATTGCACTAAATAAAAAAATTTAATTTTCATTCCATATACAAAATGCATCATATGATTTTCTCTCAATGAGATACATTCTGCAAGAGAAGAAGAGGAAAAATGTGGTCACGTGCTCTAGTAACAACAACATCCGCATGTGCCATGTTTGTGCTATGTTTACAATGGCGTCGATAGCAGATATTCCACTGAAATTAATTGATTTTTCGAATTTATTATTACGCGAATTATGATTATTACGAGAAATTAAAAAATACGCTTGGATTAATTATTAATAGTAATTTTCTTTTCAGTGTAGAAGAGCAATATATGTAAACATGATTTTATGTGCTCATTTTTACTTTTTTTATAAATGAATTAATTATCAGATCAAGAAAAGAATTCATAAATAAATATTAACAATCAAAACATGGGAAAGCAGCGAACAAAAGAGTATCATGAAGATACCAATAACATATAAGAGTTACCAAAATTATACTAACCAAATGAATGAACATTTAAATAATGGATGAAATAATAATTAAAGATGAAATGCAAATTTCATAACTAATTAAAAATAAACAAAGTTTCCGAATTTTCAACTCATCTACCACAGCTTAAGCTTGTTTGTTTACATTAGCAGTTCTTACATCACGTAACCTCCAACGTCACCGGAATGTATCTCATATACTATTTGAAAGTCCAGAGTCCATTTATGTCATTTGCTATAAAATAAAGATTCAAATGAAGAAACTAATTTGACTGAAAATTTATTTCTGAGAATTTAGTGTGAAACTTTTTCTTCTTTCTGCTGATTCAAAATATTTAAGTAAATTAAACCAATATTAATACAAATTACTAAAAAGCATTTGTTATAAGCAATTGAAATATTGAAAACATCTCAGGTACATAATAATTATAAACTTTTAATGAAAAAGAGCTATAATCATAAGTAATTTTTTTTTTAATTTTTTTTTTCGTTGAAAATTGTAACTGTATATTAGAAATAGATAAATCAAATTCTGCCCAATTAAGGGTAAGATTTGTCTGGGTTTTATAGAGATAAATAAAAAGTTGCTTTTGGAATTATTTTGTTAATTTGAAAGATAAAAGTTGTTCTTAATTAATTGTTTCGTTTTATGAATCTTTACTACTATGAAAATAATACTAATAATATATTTAGATTGTTCACTTACCTCTAAATAATAATCCTGTTTTTTGGAGCAATTATAAACAAAAAACGATTTGAAAACAATTAATCAAAGCACTTTGCTTGAGAGGCAATTCACAGAATGTACGCACTTTATGAACAGCGACTACGTACAGACAAACAGACAAAGAAGACAGATGTCTTGTTTTGCACCCGCCAAGTCTTTCTGCACCGATGGGCGAAAAATCAAGCTTAGGTGCGAAGGAAAGGTATATAGAAAGAAGGGCAATTTCGTATGTCAGAGGCGAATAAAAAGAAACTTTGTACATTTTATACGAGTTCAAAAAGGCCAGGAAGAAAAGCTGGGACAAATAAAATTAAAATAAACGGCCCAAAAGTATTAGAGAGAGAGAGAGAGAAAAAGGCCTATATATAAGAAAAGAAAAAAAGTAGAAAATATCCTAAAATTAGATTGAATCTATGAGTGTAATCAAAAGGGGAAGAAGCTGTGCTCATTTCAAATAAATAGTGTCTCTCAGGTGTGTGTAATGAGTGTGTTTGGTAAGGCTGAATAGATGTGATGATGGGAGAAACAATAAATATAAAATAAAGATTGGGGATCCAGTTACACAAAAGCATAAGTCTAGTAGAAAGCTAACTTTTGCTAAGATAGGAGCTCTGCTAAGATTCCGCCTTCATCGTCAACGATCGTTTTCATGGATAATAGAGTTTAAGTACCCTAAACCGAAAAACCTCTGATTCGAATGTAGCGCTAAGTGATTTAGTGTAACTTGAGCTAGGTATATTCCTCGGTAAGGCCAAAATTAAGGTAAGTTACTATAAGAGATAATAAATACATACATGTAAATAGATAAAATAAGTGAAACTTATATAGCAGGTGAATACATAAACACGCACATACATATATAAATATATACACACACACACACACATTATATATATATATATATACAAAACACGTGTGTGTATATATGTAATTTACTTTGTTTAAAAATATATACATACCCTAGTATAATTTTACACTTGAAGGAGATTATATTTATAATAAGTAAGGTGCAATCACAAGGAATGCTAATATAAAAGAAAACCTTACGGGTAAATTGGAGTGTTACAAATGTACTCCATTTTGGGATCGCCCTTTATCACCTGAAGATATCCTAAAATAACATGACTGCCCCTTGAATCGTTGAAGCTGTTTCAGCGCTTTGCAATGCAGCACGCAAGAACCTATAAGTCAGTCTAAAAAAATTTGTATTATAGTAATATCAGCTAGTTGTACATTAAATGAAGGAAGGGAATAAGATTAATAAAAGAGCAACTGCATAAGCTGTATCAATAGCGAGATAAACGAATGCATAAAAGACCCCGCCCGTCATAGGGTAACCACGCCTTCATTGGAGAAAGAAAAGAATTTACGCGAACAAACATATCTAGAAAAGGGAAATCAAGAAAAGCCCAGGAATAGATGACGTCAGCAACAAGATGATCAGAGAAATGGGTCACGTGATGTTATTCAAGTTCACCAAGATAATCAACGGAATGCTTACAACAGGATATTTTCCTAAAAAGTGGAAAACTTCAGTTGTGGTGCCTATACCAAAACCCAACAAACCAAACAACCAAGCCTCATCGTGTAGGCCAGTAAGCTTACTGTCTAACCTGATTAAAATTGCTGAAGCGGTTATCCTCAGCAGAATAATGGAGCACATCAATGACAACAAAATCCTAATTCCACAACAACATGGATTTAGACGCAAGCATTCGACGGTACATCAACTTTACTGAGTGGTAGAGTACATATCTCAAGGAATCAAGGATAAAGAAGTCACTGGAGCACTTTTTCTCGATATATCAAAGGCATTCGACAGGGTCTGGTTAGACGGCTTAATTTATAAACTCATAAAACTGGGATTCCCAGGTTACATCATCAACATCACTAAATCTTATCTCTATGAGAGGCACTTTGTCGTTCGCTACAAACAAAAATACTCTGAAAAACGGCCTATTTACGCAGGAGTCCCGCAAGGGTCCCTCGTAGGGCCAATATACTTTCTTTTATATGCGAACGACATTCCACACACACCATACACTACACTAGCAATGTATGCGGACTAACTGCGATCCTCGCTAAAAGTGCATCCCTAAACCAGGTAACCATATCGCTACAAATACACATACATGCACTGGAAGCCTGGCTTCAAAAATGGAAGATTTTGATCAATGTAGGAAAATCAGAAGCTATTGTGTTTACCAGAAAAAGAAGACTAGAGCACAACATAAAAATGTACGACACTGTTATCCCGTGGGCTAAGCAAGTTAAATACCTAGGTGTAATTTTAGATAGGAATCTCACTTGGAACCCACACATTACACACTTAATAGATACGTTCCGAGGTGTTAAACATAAACTAGCCCCCTTAATTGCTCGGAACTCGGTTTTATCCTTAGATAACAAGTTACTACTCTATAAAGCCATGTTGCGTTCCATTATTATGCATGTCCTGTCTGGGGTTTTGCCAGCAATGTACATATGAATAAATTGCAAATATGGCAAAAATAGCCAGAAAATTTTTCAAAAATATTCCAAAAATAGAAAATGACAGTATTCTTCTGATGAACTATGACTGCAATGATAGGAATAATGACAGAAGACCAGGAGCAATTCTTAGAGTATTAAACTAAAATTAAAAAAATGAAGCCTTTTTAACTCAAAATTAGAGAACCTTTACTCAGAAAATATTAAAACGTATAGTTAAAATTCAGTACTAACCAATAGTTACTAAAATTCTTATATCGCCCTCCCCCTTTTTCGGCTTACCCTATCCTCAAAAAGTATAGCTCTGAAACTCCGCCCCTCCCTTATACCTGCCAATAATATTGCTTGCCACACTTTACCTTCTTCTTCTTAGCTCACTCCCAAGTTCATGTGATGCACATTTTTATGGATGTCAAAGTTGAGTTAAACTCTGATCACCTCCCGGTCATTGCAACACTAGGCACCAAAACCTGCAGTGATGAGAAATTTAAATACAGTACAAATTGGGAAAAGTATCAGGAAGATTTACTAAGTTACCCGCCGATAATCAAATACCTTAACACGGTGGAGAACATAGATATGGCCATTGACGTGCTCACTAACTCCATCCTATGTGCTTATGATCATGCTACCAAGAAGATTCCAGCTGACCCAAACCCAAACCTGCTACCCAAAGATATCAGAGAGCTCATTAAAGCTCGTAATAAATTAAGGAAACGGTTTCACATCTCCTGGGACACAACAATTAAGAGAGAACTAAATAAACTCAATAGGACCATCAAAACAGCCATTCAAGAACATAGGGATACTACATGGAATGAGAAGATCCTTAGTTTCAATGAACCAGACGGAAATTTCTGGAACTTCGCCAGAACTCTGAGCAGAAAGTGACAATGCAACAAACCGATCATTGGTGATAATACTATTGCATTAACTGACAAAGATAAAGCCCCAATGATGGCTGAGCATTTAGCAAGACAATTTATGCCAAACTTAGACCCCTGCGATCACCTCTTCGCTTAAGATACCAGATAATTTATTCGTGACTGGATTCATAGCCCTGGAGCCCATAATCGAATTGAATTTACTTCACCATCAGAAATTATTGACATCATCAAACGACTGAAAAACCGCAAAGCACCGGGCCATGATATGATAACAAATATAGCAATTAAGTACCTTCCCATAAATGTCATAGCCAAATACACAGGCATTCTGAATGCGTACATGTCACACAACTATTTCCCCAGACGCGAAAGAGTGATTTTACGTCGCCTGGAACCTTACCTGAATAGACTCCTGCCCGAGAAATTCGGATTCAGGCGCGGACTTTCCACTACGAAACAACTGGTAAGATTACTTGAATTTGTGGGCGCAGCCCTTCATAACCGTCAGAGTGTAGCCTTACTCATGCTAGACGTGGCGAAAGCTTTCGACCGCGTCTGGCATGAGGGTCTTATACAAAAGCTCATCAATATCGACGTGGATCGTGACATGATTCTCCTCATCTACTCGTTTATCAAGAATAGACAGTTCTTTGTAAATATGGGAAGTGACAAATCTGAATGTAAGCGACTTAATGCAGGCGTCGCCCAGGGTAGTAGCCTCGGCCCGGTTTTATATTTGTATTATGTTTCAGACTTCCCGAAAATGACTGTTGAAGGGAATACGTTCACCGGATGCTACGCAGATGATACTGCGCTAGCAGTTACCTCGCTAAGAGCAGAGCACGCCATCACAAAGCTTCAAACTTTTATTGCTGCCATAGAAGACTGGTGCACGAAGTGGCGAATTGCCATTAACACCCAGAAGTCCCAGATCCTCATCATTCGAAAGAAAACACCACGTACTCCATTGACTACCACTCTAAACATTTTTGGCACAGACGTCCCGATTATCAGTAAAGCCACTTACCTTGGTGTAGCATTAACAGCAAACTGACCTGGACGGATCACATTACAAACGTTAAACACAAGACTGTGGCTGCTATCACCAGTATTACTCCACTCATAGGAAGGAGCTCTAGACTTACACTTGTCAAGAAAAGACATGTTTATACGGCCATAATACGACCGATTTTTGCTTACGCATAACCGGCTTGGGCAGCAGCCACTAGTAAGGACATCCAAAAATTACAAATACTTCAGAACAAGACTCTACGTCTCTTGACGAACGCACATTATTATGTGTCGAATAACACCTTGCACAGTGATTTGAAGATTGAGGAAGTGGACAAATATTTGCACCGACTCAATAGCAACTTTTTCAGAAAAGCGCTCACCTTGCCCCTACTTAACCCTTTAACTGCTTAAGACGTCTTTAAACGTTTTTAGAGATCGCTCTAAAAATGCTTAAGACGCGTATACACGGAACTGAAATTCTCGAAAAATGATTAAGACGTGTATACACGGAGGCAAGGTTCCCGATAAATGCTTAAGACGTGTTGAGACGCTACGCGAGGTCTTCTTTTCCCCCTGCGTTTCCGCAGGCGGCTGTCATTTGCACAAAGCTCTTAATAGGGTGTGAAATCTGTTCGAATAGCGCACTTTACGGAAGAGCCCTCTGAGTAAAGGCTTATTGTAAGACAGCAAGTGTATATTATTCTGCAAGGTTTTTGAATGATGACAAATCGTTTTACAACTGTGTGCCTTCTGGTACATTGTAGTAATGAAAGCCCAATCCTCAGTCGCTGATTACATCCCAAAATCTTTAGCAAAAATAGGAAAAATTCAGAAATGTAATGAAAAATGCATTTTTAACAAATCATATAATATATAATTGACTATTTGATCTTCGTATTAAAAGTTGGTTACAGTTTCTGATTTCTCAACAACAAGAAAAAGATATATAATGTCAAAATTAACATTTTGTTTGCCTTCGTATTTCAAGTGGAGTTTTTAATGGTATTTTCTTTCTACTTAATGAAAAGACAACACTGTATTTTTAGCATGCCTGAAGTTTGGAATTTGTAATTGTGACTGATTGTTTTACTATAAACGCGAACTTACATGTAAAAAATTCTTCGAGGTAGAAATTAAAATATTCAACTCAAGAAATTATATTAAATCTGTAGAGACATTAGGTATAACGAAGCAGGAGACATGAAAAATGAGCAACGCCTTCGCCGGGAATCGAACCACGGACCTCTCGGTTACACGTCGAGCATGCAGACCACTAAACCACGAAAGCATGCGAAGAAGGTGGGAGAAATACCTTATATACTCCCCCTTTTAAAGGGTGGCTGGGGTTTTTGGGGACCCAATCGCCAAATCACGGTGGTGGAGAATCATCATCCACCACCTTTTTATTTCGGGCGCCAGTGTAGAGACATTAGGTATTTTCGAATCAGGGAAATCGAAGAAATGAGCACCGCCTTCGCCGGGAATCGAACCACGGACCTCTCGGTTACGCGTCGAGCATGCAGACCACTACACCACGAAAGCATGCGAAGAAGATGGGAGAAATACCTTATAAATCGAGTAAATGAATATGCCGAAAAAATTCATGAAGATCAAGCTTTGTTTAAATAATTTATTAAAGTTTGGAATGCAACCGAAATTTTAAAATCTGCATTGTGTGAAATTTTCCGCCGTGTCTTGGAACTCTTTTAGAAAGAAATCTATAAGTCTTTTATTCTTATATTTAATGGAATATAAGAGATTTGAAAAAAAGAAAATAAGTGCGCGGAAGTGTTAGATATTTTGCGCCGAAAATATTACAGTTGAAAAGATGTTTTATTATCAGAAAATAAATTATTTCGTCTCCAAATATCAGGGCTGATAGCGATAAATTGAATGAAAGTTTTTCTTTATATTGAGAACTTAATTAATATATTAATTCGCTATTACCTAACAACTGTATCTACGCAATTATTTTACAAAGTCTTTTGATACAAATGCTAATAAACGCCACCAGCGGTTGAGTGGCTAAGTCGCTAAACACTGGTAGTTTGAGATGGGTTCTAATTCCAGAGAAGGAGCTGTTTATGGTTTATCCTCAAGTGTAACGTGGATACGAGTCAGTTTCCTTTACGAAATCCTTCGCGAAGGCATACTTATAAGTATTTTCTTCCTCCTTTCTGCATGTCTTTGTTATGTCACGGTAGCACACTCGGCGCGTTTTCGAGAGGTCCAGGTTTGAGAACCGGTGAGGGCATTGCTCAGTTTTCACGTCTCTTGTCTCAAAAATCCTGACTCTACAGTGGCGCCCGAACTAAAAGGTGGTGGATGATGATTCTTTACCACCAGGATATGTAGAAATGTTTGAGATATATTATCAATTGTAATTTTTATATTTATATCTTTTGTGATGGATCATGTGAAATGAGGCAACAGAGTTTGTATTGCTCTGAATTGTATTACATGTGTATGTGTTTTTCTTTTATTGACATTAACACAATTTAAGATTTAAATAATTGGGACTGACAGATAGAATTTCCTTTCCGTTTTTATATTTTTAAATATAAGTTTTAAATTGATTAATTTTTACTTACTAGTAATTTTAGATAATTGACATTAATTTTTTCACCAATGCAGTCCTTTGTTTTGCTTTTAACACTACGCACCTGTTTTAAAAAATTTTTCTGTACTTGGAGTACATGAAATTAGAAACTCATAAATATGCTTTATTTTACAAACGGGGATTTATTTAATTTAAACATATTGCCACTGAGAACTAGTGTCTCAGTGGTTGTTAGATGGACCCCACGGTTGATGATCTTTCCGTAGGTCAGATAGGCTTTTTTTCGGTACTAGTGGTTTTAGGGATCTTGGCATTGGCTTTCTTTACTCCCCTGTTGTTGTGGTATTTGTTGTGTGTGTTTAATTAGATGTAGATTTTAGATGTTCTATATTTTTGTGTTGGAAAAGTGGAGTTACTCTTGTCACAGTTCTGTTGGTTTTTTGATGGTAATGTATTGTGATTTTTGGTTTGTTCTTTGTTTTGGATTTGAGGCCTATTGTGTTTGATTGTACCGATTAAATCACAGACCTATACATTTTGTTTTTGAGATTTTTAGTTATGATTTTTGGGATTTTCCCTTTCTTTTTATTGGTAGTTCCCTGGTTTGTTTGTAATATGTATGGTTACATGTTGTATGTTCTTTTTTCTTGTAACTAACGGTGTGATTTTATGATTTTCTTTAGTTTTGTTGGTATGAATGGATGGATCGGTCTTTTAATTGCATCCATACTAAAATGTATCTTTTTGGTTTGATTTGTTCACATTATACTAACCTTTTTTTTTGTTGCCCGGTTCTTGAGGCTTTGATTTTCTGGGGCTTCGGCTTATACTATGATAGTTATTACATCGTTGTATTTTACATAATTTTATTCTGGACACGGCCGGACCGACCGTTGTCTTCATTGTTTGTTGTTAGATGGGCTAGCTCTTAATTTGAGCCATACGACTGGAGCATTCCAGTCAGGTGGGCCGGAGGGCTGCGCCCCCATTACTACTACTACCACCAGGATATGGCGACTGGGTCCCCTAATCCCTAGTGGCCCTTCGAATGAGGAAGTATGTAAGGTATTTTCTTGCTCTTTTCTGCATGCCTTCGTGGTTTCACGGTAGCACACTCTGCGCGTATTCGAGAAGTTCAATTTCGAGTCCCAGCGAGAGTATTGTGCCTTTTTCACGTCTCCTGTCTCAAAAATCCTAATGACTCTACGTACTTACTGTTGGAAGGTAGTCTTGTATACGTCGAAATAATTAAAGCGAAGCTATGAGAAGGATTTTAGTTAATGTATGCACTTAACTGCTTTCACTAAGAGCAAAATGAATCCCAAACCATCCGAGTAATTTATCATACTCAACGACAATTTTGTTTTTATATATTTTACTAAGAAAGAAGTTTCTCGTATTAGCGGGAAAAAAGACATTGAATAGTTTATAAAGTAATCCCTGTTTTCTCAGTTATTTGGGAAAGACGGATCATTTTTCAATGGATGAAGAAGTAATTAATTTATAGTCATCATATAGATGAATGTTGAATGACGCCCGAAAATTTTCACACTGAGCTAAACATAACTGAATTATTATTGAAAAACTTTACCTAACAGCAACGATATATAAGCACATATTTACGCAAAATGCACGATTAAGAATAAAATATGCAAGTAAAGTGACGATTCTAAAATTAATTTTCCAGAAATAAAGGAAAGTGAGCCCACCCGTAGACAAATGGATACAACCGCTGGGCACCAGTAATTTAGACCGGATCGAATTTCAAGACTGACTGCATTTCATTTTCATTGTTTTTCCTCGTGTACAGCATGAACCAGTTTAAATCCTTGAAGTCCTTCATAAAATCACCTCTTTCTTCAGGCAAATATCTCTCACCTTCTTTGCCACAATCAGTTAAAACTGAGAATTGAGCTAGGATATATTTTGTTTGCAAATTATTTGTTCACGTCTGTTATTATTATTGTACTTCAAAGGAGATGCATTTTTTTTAACTTAACGATTAAAATCCTGTATTAGAAAAGCAAAATTTGTAGACATTAATGTGCTTCAAAAAATTGAAGGATGAGTAAAGAATCTAAAAGCTGGTGAATTGCCACTTCGTGAAATGTAAGATCTTTCATTTATCTTCACGCAGAAAGAACAGCTTCTTAGAGCGTTGTCATTCACTAAAAGCATAAGTTCTTTAATTAATTTTTCACATTTAATCAATTTACTATTGCTTAATTAATGGAGTGATTTAAAGTTAAAGCACTCCTTATAATATAAATCTTCATTTAACTTTTTCGACGATGTCGGTATAAATTAAAATTATATATAGCTCATAACTTTCACAACTTCGTTGTAATTTATAAAAGATAGGTGTTGTTACTTCATGAAGTAATAGATATTTAATTGGTACGCGGTTCTTGGTGCGAGGAACGGATTCAAAAATATTAGTATGTATGCATGTAAGTATCGATGTGTTCATGTATATATGCATATATGTTCGTACGAATGTATGTGTGTGTATACATATACACAGATACTCACATATGTATATTTCTGAATTCGATCCCGATAACAGAACAGTACCATTTAATTTACCTGTTAGGTGACATTTCTGTGTTCATAGTTAGTTCTTCATCAAATTCTTACTTTTTATACTTTAAATTTGCGAGATTATATGTTAAAGTAAAAATAAAGTTTATTGTGAGAAAAATATGTCAGGTCATAGAATAAATTTATTTACATGTTCCTTTTTTATATCTATTGTCGTACAAATGTACGTTTAAATACCAGAAAATAGTTATTGAAATGAAAAAATTTTTGCAGTTATTATTATTACTACCAGAGAATAAAGTTTTTTTCTTGGTTAATTGATAATCACGACTGAATTTTATGAGCAATCCTAAGCTATACCAGAATTTCCCGCTTTCCTTTTACCTGGAATAGATTGACATCTTAAGTGCTTCAAGAAAGCGCCTTTATAGTATACGAACACATATACCAGGTATTTCCACCCCGTTATGGGCGACTCTAATGATTCTAAACCATTAAAATAGCTTCTGGGGTGTCTTACCTTTTGTTAACACCACGGATCCGTTTCCTGGGAAGACTCCTTTAACGGACAAAGGGGAGGGGGAAAACGGAGATTTTTTTTTTTTGAATGCGAAAGTATTTTATTGCATTGCTTGATTGTACAATATTTCTAGTTCTGTTTCTCCTACTTTCCTCACACCATTCCTACGCAATTGAAACTGACGTATTTGAATAAAAAGAAATTTAGTAACTTATGAAACAGCTAAGTGCGGAAATTTACAACGATCGTCATTTAAAATGGCAGTTAGTTACAAATATATAAAAAAAATATAATATACGAATACACGTTTGGCAACCGAACTTTGAAATGTGAAAAGAGACTATTTTTTCATTTGTTAGATTTATCAGTTTTAAATTGCCTTTCTGCTTTTTAAGTATAATTATCGAAAAAACATAATGCACAAAAAAGAGTCATGTTACTTTAATTCTGGAGATATTATAAAGAACCGAAAAAATACTGAATACCAGAATTTCGCTATAAAAGCCATAAAAAATAGTCACGAATGGATTGGATGTACTTCCTTAAATTCAGTGTAGATTTCTGGATTGTCCAGTATTTTCCATTAATTCAGACAGTAAAAATGCCATCAGATAATGAATAATGTGAAAGATCTACATTTTTTGTACTGCTGCTACTAATAAAAATAATAATCTATCAATAATTAAAAATAGGCGAAAACGCATATTTACAGCTCTGTTCTCACTATACGTCACTCTCATGACCTTCGCCTAATGTCCCGGTCAAGCAGGAGTGTAAATAGGTAATCACTCATTCACGGTGTATGAAATAAGAATAACGGCAGCGTGTACAACACAATATACATATAGCGACAGACTAGCTCTCTTCCTTAGCTCTGAAAACAAACAATGTCCAAAGCCAATGGAGGGCAGTCGCTTTCCCTTCCTCTTAAAAGCTATAATTACACACTACAAGATCCTTCCATCACCCACTGCTATACAGAGAGAAGCATTTCCAGATAGTTAACCGATTTCCAAATATTACCATTTCGACATCTATAAACGTTGAAATATAATATGTTTTATAAGATAAACAATAGCTGTTCTCATGTGTGATAGATAATCTTTTACAAGTGATTTACTGATGATGGTTGATTACAAATCAGTTAGAAACTTTCATCTTTTACAAGTTAACATTTAATAAAAAAGAAATAACCATTTGCAATTTTCGAAAGCTAATTGTAATTTTTCTCATGACAGGCTTCGAATTTTAAAAAGTAAACTCTCAAAAAATGTCATACTCGTGGCTTTTACAAAATATTTTCATTCAAAACAAAAGTGCTTACCCAGATATAAGTATGATATTCGTAAAAGGGTTTCAGTTTATTCACATAGTTCTAAAAGCATTAAAATTCGTAACAGTTTTAAAATGTTAAGTAGATATATTTTGGGGCTGTGGCTTTCATTGAAAGGATAATGCAAAGTAAATCAGGCGCAGTAAACCATTTTTAACAGCATAGCTTCTGTAAATGATCAGGAAAGATTTTAGGAAAGGTTGTACGAAAACATTTATGCTTACGAAAGAATAAGATTCAAAACTAAATGTAATGCACCTATTTTCAATTTTTCCCCATTACAGTTTCAAATACCATGGCTAGCATTAAGAGTATAAAACAGAGAGCTAAAAAAAATTCGAAACCCTACAACCTTTGTGAGAAAAATAGATATTTTAAGACAGAAAATAGTAATTATCTGTTCAAGAAAAATGTAAAAGCAGTGACTTTCAATATTATGTCATGAGAATAATATTTAGCATTTTGTATAAAACTATAATAATTGCCCAACTAGCAACTTTTATCTACATTTTCTTGTTGTCTAACAATAACTTCATCACACGCAGATATTTGTGAGCAATTTTTGCGCATGTTGTCATTTAATAAATATTGACTTTCTTTACAAAATAATTATTTTTAGCAGTGATCTTTTGCAGATTTCCTTTATTCTTTTTTTATATTCATCAAAATATGCCCATCACTTAATTGCTTTGAGAGGAACTATGTTTCTTAGTTTTTCTAACATAAGGATCGCCTTAAACAGCACTTTAGGGGGAGTTGGGTCAAACGTTAGCGACAATTTTAAAGGTATTTGCAGAAAAGAACTCGACAAGCTAAGGGTTAAATCTCTTCAAGATTTTCGAGTATATCCGAGTTCAAGAGGATGCTAAGCTTCGCCCGCTTGCGGCCCATCTGACCAGCGACGCAAATTTCCCCACATAGTTATGAAGATCACATCTTACTCACTGTATATAGTGTACATAGCTATTTTCTCATCTTTGTATTTTATAATTTTATATTTTCCATTGTATGTTCATATGTTTTTATGTGTACTTATCATGATTTAAATAAATACTCTAACCCTGCTTGTCTACTTATTCAAACTCACGAATACACCTCTCTGTCCGAATTGCGCGATCTCACCTCTCCATGGTATTTATCGTGATGCATGGTCACCCCCGTTTCTCTTCATTTTTGACTCCTTCAACCACGTCCAGCTTTTAACCGTCATGGGCCTTTAGGGCAGAACTATCATTAGGCCGGACACGCGACGTATTTACAATTGCATCCCGGCAATACCTGTATGACTGACTTACTGACGTGATGCACAGTCGACCAGCAGCAGCCGAAGAGAGAGGACGTAACCAACGCTTCGAGAGAACGAATTCGAATTTATCAAGTCCAGCCGCAAGGCAGCTCGAGCAACGTTATATTTCATGATTATGCCATAGAACAATCTTCTCAAATTCTCTACAATAGCCTGATATAACTTCTAAAATCCCCTCACTCAATCTACCACAGATTATGCTAAGCTTATCATAAAAGTTATGTACAACACCCAATGATGCTACACACAGGGTAGGGCTTCGCTCAAGAACCTGCAGCGTGACTTCGTCACTAAATCGGAACAAATGAGACTACAAGCAAGCCACTTTCTTACCTCAAAAGCATGGACTTGGGATCTTCGCCTAAAGGCACTGGCAGCAAACACACATTTTTTGCGTGGGAAGAAAGAGATTGCAAAAAAAAAGCAATTTAAGGATACAGGTCATTATCCTAGTTCCTTCGTAAGAAAAATTGATACAAGACGTCATGTCATTCTCACTACGTTATTCTACCTAAATGCGTATTTTGCTCAGAAGATCACGTGGGTTCTTACAGAGGATGTAGCATATACAAGAAGAGATTCCAAAATACTATAACAAATAAAGAAATTAAAGGCATTCCTCCTCCGAAGGACGAAGATTTCTCGATTACTTTCCCTAAATTTAATCCAGATGCTTCAAAAACTAAAGCCAATTACAATGCAGCACTTAAAAGAATTTAAGCCAGAACAACTCATAGAAATTTTCCAAATATTCGAGGGCGAAATTACAGAGATAGCTCAGCGCATCATACATACTCAGAGTATAACGCGAAGAATGCTTTTGTTGAGTTCATGCTAAAATTTTCCGAAGAAATCTAAATGATCTGTCGTCTGATCAAAATCATACAACTCATCATTGACATACGATATTTTTCAAAAACTTGGAAAATTGCTATCCTTTCTCCCATCCCGAAACCAGGAAAATCACCTGCTCTATGGAAGTGGTCTGCTCTATGGAAGTTAGCTGTTAATTAGTATGCTAATTTGGCAAATGGTCGCCAAATTTGAGCCAGCTAAAGACATCGGACATGAAAAAAAGTTAACGCCGGAATAAGGGAGCAAAGTTGCGAGGCCTTGGCTAAAGTGGGGTGCGTTTATTTACTTGTAACCTGCTTCGTTTCCTCTTCTGGGTGGGGAAAAGAAATTCCGTTCAAAATCCACTATTTTCCAGATTTTCCCTCGCGACTAAAATTCCAATGACTAAAAGGACACCAAACCTTGCTATCGAAGGTTATTCTTGCGAGGTTTGGCTCCTCTTGGTCAATACTTGGGACGGACTACGATGTGCTTAATTCTTTACTTTATTGGTCGATGCTTGTCGGCTACCTTTGACTTGCGAAACGTATTCCCAGACTCTGTGTAGACTAGTGAAATTTATTCCGAGACTTGTACGTACCATACAAAACCCTCGGGTAGATCTCCTTGGATCGCTTCTAGGTGTTGGGGTATTTGACAGTGTAAGGCATTTAATAAGACAGGTTTGGGAGCCCCTTCTTCCTAGTGCACTGTAAAAACACACTAAAAACATATTTGCGTTGCTTATTCATAGCGTTACAAACTTACACTTGATTCAGATTTTGTAAATTTTAAACTATTTATTTTTTGATTTGCAAAAATTTTTTGAGATGGTAACTATTTTTTTTTGAGATGGTAAGATGGTATTTAATAATTTATCGAAATAAAGTTGCTTTTATAGATAATACTGATGTCCTAATTGATAATTCGTACAATTTAGGCATCATTTCTATTTGTTACATAACACAGAAGGCTATTTCTGTACGCAAGATTTACTGTTTCAAATAGATAATTTATAGTTATTTTTACATATAATATGATATAGAAGTATTTTATCGACCGTAGATATATATCATTTGGCTGCATTTGAAGATATACAGAAATAATTAAGTATATATAGTTTGATTATTTTTATATGCTTTACCACACAGTGCAATCCTGAATTTTTCGCTTATTTTGTATTAGGTATCACAATTAAGGAAATTATGATACTGACTTCTGATTGCACATATAAAAAATCGTAGTAAATTCAAACAACTAGAGCACCAAAATATCAATAAAGAAATTATAAATTTTGTGAATTCCAACTGCTGGTCTTAATAACTCCAATAATTCACTCATCAGTTTATGCAGAAACAGCCAAAACAAAATGTGTTTTTCAAATATGCAACAGACAGGCTGTAGTAACTTTTAGTAATTAATACACTGTATTAATTTTGAAAGAGAATAATATTCACTAGGAGAAGTTGTCAATATGGAACTTTCGTTGCAATATAAATAATCTGAGATGAAACTAGTTAGCTTTGTGTACATGTACACTCTGGAGGGCGGGGAAGCAAAATGAAAAGAGGGACAGAGAGGCTCTTTCTACTGGGCTGATTGAAGAAATTTAACTTGCGTTTTTCATGTCTCGAAAGCACGACTACGCAGTGCAGATATATATTACATTTATATGTAACATTAATTTAACATAGATATTTCGACACAAAATAGGCCTTTTTCTGCAGTTATGTACCCATTTTTTTCCATATTTCGATTCTACGACTCAAATTATGCCAAAGTGCCTCGTTTTGTAAAAAATCCAGTTTTTTAAAAGTTGACTGTCAAAATTTTAGCTCTTCAGTGTTAATTGAATTTGTTTGAATAATTATTATCTCTTTTTTTTATTAAACTTACTTGATTTCTTTTTCTCAGAATTCAAAATTTAGGTTCAATCCAAATAAAATTAGAAGATCATTTTAAATTTATAATTTTTAGTAATTTTTGTAAATTTTTCGAAACATTTTTTGAATTGAAATCTAAAAAAAAATTACCCAAGCAGATATAATTATGCGTACCTGCAAATGACTACAGTTTTTTATTCAAAATTTCTTGATCGCGAATTCACATATTGGCGCGTTTTGAAATTTCGCGTGTCTATTTTGAGCAGTAATAACCTCAAATAAGGTTTACGAGTTTTGTTACAATCTTCACTGAATTGCCACAGCTATTTTTAACCTTAAATTCAGAAATAATTTTTTTACCGAGAATCAATTATATGGAATGTTTTCCTGAATTTCATCAATGAGGCATAATAAATGTTTATTAATACTATATCAAAAACTATTTTTTAATTTAGAAAGAATATTATTCAAATTTTAACTTTAAAAAAATATAAGGTATTTTCTCCCTCTTTTCCGCATGTCTTCATGGTATAACTGGATGTATACTCGACATGTATTCGAGAGGTCCCAGCGAGGGCCCTAGACATTTTTTACGTCTCCTAGATAAAAAAAACCTAATGACTCTACAAATTCTTTTTTTCTTTAATTCTCTCCTTTTTTCTTTCTTTCTAATGAATAAATAGAAAAATTTAAAACAATGATTTGAAGAAACCGTGCCACTCAAACAATTAAAATGAAATTCTAAGAAGAAAAAAGAATATCTAAAAATAATCTATGATTAAAAAATATAATATGCAGAAAATTATTTGAATAATGAACGATGCACCTTTTTTTTCGCTTCTGCACAATGAAGGGAAAATGGAAATAGATTAACTATAAAATAGAATTTTGCCAAGTGAATTAATTATTCTTAATGAAAACTGGAAAAAGTGTGTCAAGGTAAATTTTTGAATTTCTTGGTAAGATTCTCAACAAATTTTACAAAATTTAATATTTAGTCATAATTTGAGTCGTAGAGTAGAAATATGGGAAAATCGATATATCATTTCAGAAAAAGTCTGATTTTGTGTCAAAATACCTGTGTTAGAACAATGCCATATATAAATCTAATATATAGCCTAAGTCGTATTTTCCAAAGTATAATACTGATAATAACAATAAAACCTTTTCTGGACTTCTCACTTGGAGATCTAATGATTTACAAAGCATTCTGACTCACAATTCGTTAGTACTTATAACCATTGTCACATGTCAGCCTCCAGAAATTCGAAACTTCCTCTCACAAGAAAGAACCCTGAGAACAAATTTGTCAGCAATGCAGGTTATGACTAAATGGGCCTCATTCATGATCTACTTGAATGCTGCCTATATGAGGTCAAGTCACAAATTTCAAGCCCCTTTTTTAGGGGGGAACTGAAAAAGAGGGGATAAGCTCACTTGGAATCGTGAGAAAATGTGGGGTCGTTTAAAGATCTAACTTCGCTGCATTCAGGTTTATACAGAGAAAATGAAAATACAAATTGAATTCTTGGAATAAATGCAATTTTGTACAATGAAAATTTATTATTGAACGATAAACTGTAAGGCAAATAACATATTTTTTTAAGCCATAGGCCTAGAAAGACAGATTTGTTGCATCAATGAATCTGTAGTAAATATTGAGTTTTGCATTTCGAATGCTATGCTACATGTATGCGAAATATCTAAGTATCTGAGAAAATAGTCCTAACCCAAATGGCTTTCAACCTTTACACGTCTAAGGACTGTTTTTTAATTACATTGTGGTAGCTGCTCTTTGGTTAATTTTCTAAAGCCATATAAACATCAAATTGTTTTTAATTTGAGACTTATGTATAAAATAAAGACAACTAGACTGCAGAAAATTCTTCAGAATGAAGTTAATAATACTGAAAAATACATTATTGATGCACTTTTTGGTTTTATATGAATTAGTTAATATGGAATTCTTAAATTATATATATCTATGTGTAGGTACATATAAATGGAACAAAATACAGAACAATGTCTAAAATATCAAATAGAACAAGGTATAGAATATCAAAGAAAAATATCTTGAATATACAATGTTCATTAACACGAGTACATTTATGTAATATAAATATAAATGGTTAGTTAGGTTTCGTACATATATAATTTATTTTTATACTTTTTAAGCTGCTTATTTAGATATGTATATTGTTTGGTCTGATTTGTTTGACTATAGTAAAGCACTCGACGGCTATTTGCCTAAGAGTAAGGATGCCTCGGTGGAAAACTTTCTAAGCAAAACTGACCCGTATGCACGTTACACATAACCACGAAAACGCCCATCCAGTCATACCATTCACCGAGATTCGAACTCCGGATCGACCTACGAGTGTTCAACAACTTCACCGCTCAGCCGCCAGTGAGCCACATCACACATCCACACACATACATTAAATTATATTTACACGTCGTTTATAAAGTGTAATTGAGTGCAGTTTAATGATAAAGAGTTGTAACACATTCTACGGAATTACTTCGCTTCGTAGACTTTTTGTAAGCTTCATCGTATTTGTTAAAGAGACTCGGAATGCTAATTCCATTTCCAAGCCATTTATGTACCTTAATTTTTTTGCTCTGAATTATATTTAGAGAATTATTTCACCTGATTATAGCTGAAAATGCAGTTTCTTTTAATGAAGAATTTAAGGATAAGAAGATAATTAAGTCTTTTTCTGATTATTCTTGAAGCATTTAAATTTTAAAAAAATGCCACATTAATACGGGTCACTGAACTAAGGTGCTCGATAGAGGACAGATTAATTAGCTAATAAATTTTAATTTTCATTGAGTAGAAATGAATTCATCTGCCTTCTATAAGAAAGCAAAAACTCAAAAAAAATTTTCTATTCTTGCAGTCATAATATTTTCTTAAATATTCAATTAATTAATATTCAAATACGCCAATCCGTTATAATTAGTGTTGTGTCGCGAATTCTGTGTTTTTAATTTAAGTGTTTTTAATGATTTAAGTAATAAATTATTTAAGTATTTTATTTGTATTTGTATTTGGTTTTTTTTAAGTTTGAAATTGTGAAGAGCGTAATGAATATATATATATTTTTGTAAAGAGTGTACTTAAAATCTTTAAGCAATTATTTTTCCTTCAACGGTTCAATTTCCTAACGAGAATGGGGAAGCGTCTTCTAACGGAAGTAACATCTGTGGGAAATGCCTTTTAAGATGACAGTTGCAACATTGAGTAGTATATCGCTGTTCTCTTGCCTTTGTTACCAAGATGGGAAAGTAGACACTGTTATAGGGTTCCCCGCTGTCACTTATGTTTCAGCATTGTGATTGTCGCCTTGTTTATGGCTTCGGTGGAAGTTGTAAACTGAATCTTTGAAAGGGCAGTTTTTGTTGTTTCTTATATTTTTCGCTTGTTAGCAGAGGGGGTCGAATGTTTAGTTTCCAGTTTTCGCAGGTGCTACTGTAGACAGAGACTTAATTCTGATTCGTTTGGGGGTTTGAACTTGTCCTATTAAATTATATTGAAAAGTCTCTGATTGGCAAGGATTTAATTTTAGGTGTAACTTTTGGACCTATAATTGTGAGTGGGAGGAGAAACCGAGTTTTCCTCGATTCTTGCACGATTTTAGAAGTCATTTTTTTGAGTGGAATTAAGTTTTGATACAACTAGAGAGAAGAGAATTAGCAGATAGGGCATTTGGCCCTGCGGCCGAGCTTCACCCTTCCGGGAACCTCGCGTTTGCGATTTGCGCCGGTATTCATTAGAGATAGATTCAAGTTGAATATGTGAATAATTGAGAATCTTTCCTGAATTTTATGCAAGAGGTAGAAATTAGAGCGATCTCTTCCGAGTTAGAGAACGGATACTTCCTGAAGTGGGTTTTCCTGCAAAATGTATGTTTTCTGCCGCCTCAGTGTTGAAACTCGTGTGCAAATTGCTTCCATATCTCAGAATTTTTTTTTTATTTCCGGGCTTCTTCATTTGTGGCTCTACAGGATGTAATTTTTCTTGAACTTTATTCTAGAGCTGATTACTTAAAGATTCCTTCAATTATGGTTCTACAAGACGTCATTTTTCTTGAACTTTATTTTGGAGCTGATTACTTATAAAGCAAATTCAAGAGTTCAATGGGGGATTCTTCTGCTGATGTCGCCTATAGCTTCTTATGATGATGAAATTCCGGTATTTCAACTGTGAGTTACATTATATTTTCTTTGGTAGTTATCTTAATTAAATCTTGCGTAACGGGAAAAAAAATATATATATATAAAAGCATTACATATTAGATAAAAACTATGTGTCTTGGAAGAATTTAATGTTATCGTCAAAAATAAGAAATTTACGTTAATTGTAATTTCTATAGAAGATTGTGTGAATTCCAGTTTAAATGATTCATTTAATGTTCCAGTTATTCTAAGTAACCGTTATTATGTTAAACTACAAAATTTTATCTTGATAAATGACTCTTGGAGAAATTTAATGTAGAATTTTAATTGCATTTTTATGTAAGGGTAGTCTGGCCAGGTCTCCCATAATGTTATCATAGATATTTCTTAAATGAGTGTGATTTTATATTATTACTTGCATTTGTTTTTTTTTATTAGTACTAAGAAATTGGTCTGTTCATTCACTCCATTTGTTTGAGCCTGGAGGCCTTTCAGAAACATGGAGATTTTGCTTGGGGTTATTGAAAAATGTTCATGCCTTTTAGGGTACTCACAACGCGCCCTGTTTTTAGCAAATATGTACTAACCACTTGTTAAAGATTCTTGAATATGTTTTAAGATAGATTTTGTTATGACTTTTAGGTGCCAGGAAAGTTAAATCTAGTTTTTTTTTTTGAAATGGAACTGATTGATTGGTGTTTGAATACTTCTTCTCGGGTGCTTAAGAGGTTTTGATTAGTGAATAAGAACTTGTGATTCTTGAGTTATTTTAAAATGAGTGAATTATAGAAATGTTTTGGTCGAAATAGTGTTTTATTCTACCGAGTACCAGAGAAGATTTATTCCAGCTTCCTTTTCAGGTTAAGTTTATTAAGAAGAATCTGCCTTGCCTTGCTATGTGTGAATTAATTGCTTTAAGAAAAGTTATATTTAATATTATTTTGAGTCAGATCAACCAATTAGTTCCTTTCTCTATTTTCTAACCAGTTCATTTTAGTAAGTTTATATTTAAGTTTTATTTTATTTTAGTTTGTCCGGCGCCTAGAGTGATTGAGTATGAGTTTAAATTTTAAAAAGTTAAAAGTAAAACCCCTTAAGGTTTAAAGTTTTCTCTATATCTAGGTGAAAAGGTTTATCTGCCTAGGTTTTCTCTATATCTAGAGAAATGACGTCTTGTAGAACCATAATTGAAGGAATCTTAAAGTAATCAGCTCCAGAAAAAAGTTCAAGAAAAATGACGTCTTGTAGAACCATAATTGAAGGAATCTTTAAGTAATCAGCTCCAGAATAAAGTTCAAGAAAAATGACGTCTTGTAGAACCATAATTGAAGAAGTGTTTTAAGTAATCAGCTCCAGAATAAAGTTCAAGAAAAATGACATCCTGTAGAGCCATAAATGAAGAAGCCCGGAAAAAAAAAATAATTCTGAGATATGGAAGTAGTTTGCACACGAGTTTCAACACTGAGGCGGCAGAAAACATACATTTTGCAGGAAAACCCACTTCAGGAAGTATCCGTTCTCTAACTCGGAAGAGATCGCTCTAATTTCTACCTCTTGCATAAAATTCAGGAAAGATTCTCAATTATTCACATATTCAACTTGAATCTATCTCTAATGAATACCGGCGCAAATCGCCGCAGGATCGCAAACGCGAGGCTCCCGGAAGGGTGAAGCTCGGTCGCAGGGCCAAAAGCCCTATCTGCTAATTCTCTTCTCTCTAGTTGTATCAAAACTTAACTCCACTCAAAAAAATGACTTCTAAAATCGTGCAAGAATCGAAGAAAATTCGATTTCTCCTCCCACTCACTATTATAGGTCCAAAAGTTACACATAAAATTAAATTCTTGCCAATCCGAGACTTTTCAATATAATTTAATAGGACAAGTTCAAACCCCCAAACGAATCAGAATTAAGTCTCTGTCTACAGTAGCACCTGCGAAAACTGGAAACTAAACATTCGACCCCCTCTGCTAACAAGCGAAAAATATAAGAAACAACAAAAACTGCCCTTTCAAAGATTCAGTTTACAACTTCCACCGAAGCCATAAACAAGGCGACAATCACAATGCTGAAACATAAGTGACAGCGGGGAACCCTATAACAGTGTCTACTTTCCCATCTTGGTAACAAAGGCAAGAGAACAGCGATATACTACTCAATGTTGCAACTGTCATCTTAAAAGGCATTTCCCACAGATGTTACTTCCGTTAGAAGACGCTCCCCTCTCTGCGTTAAAATTGACCGTTGAAGGAAAAAATAATTGCTTAATGATTTTAAGTACACACTTTCCAAATATATATATTCATTACGCTCTTCACAATTTCGAACTTAAAAAAACCAAATACAAATACAAATACAATACTTAAATAATTGATTACTTAAATCATTAAAAACACTTAAATTAAAAACACAGAATTCGCGACACAACATTCCCCCCACGAACCGGGAAAAAATTTTTGTGCAACAAAAATTTTGCAGCAAAACAGCATTTCCAAAAACAATAGCAAGTTAAGTACCAAACAAATATTCAACTTAACTAGTTGTCACGGAGATCAGTGATAAAAAAAATTTAAGTTTACACACAAGGCAATCATTTAAGCAAATTAAAGCAAAAATCTAGTTACAACTCAAATGAACCGAACTCAAAACAAACAGCAGGAGTGAAGAGTCATAAATGCCCTTATTTACTAACCTGGTAATTAAATTTCTCACAAACCAGAACCAAATTAAATCACTAGTGAGTAAAAAAATACATGCCTTTATTTCTAATGAGCCACTGTAACAAGAACCAGAAACGCTTATAAGAAATTAAGCTCTAAACTGAAATAGCAGTACGAACACGTAGCGAAAACTCCAGAAACAGAACTCAGTAAAAAGCTTAACCACAAGAAATCCAAAACTAAAGCGTCCCCTAGCCAGAAAACCAAAAAATTTTAATTGCAACTTGATTTCAACCCAAGAGAGAAAGCTCGGACCAGCCGAAAAACTTCCTAAAGAAGAACTAAGAACCGAAACTAAGAGAACTCTGAAGCGTGTGCATACCACTCTACAAACAAAACCAATTAAAGAAATCGAAAGAAAAAATTATATATTTCTTCCAAGAGCAAAAGAAAAATTCTAGATATTTCAAATGTACTCAAAACTCATAAATAATCCATTTACTGAAAAAAAAAACAAATTGTCACAGAAATACGTCAAGAATGAACCGAAGCAAGTTAAAGAACACATATAGAAAATCTCAAAATAACAAAAGGTGTTCAAAAATTACCCACAAAAAAAATTTAGACAGTATGAAACAAAAATCGCAAAAGAGCTATTTAGGGGATGTGCACTGCTTTGAGAAAATGCAGTCTTGAGCATCATCTACACAAAAACGCCCAAAGCAAAAATGAAACATACAAAACCCAATTTAGAAAACGAGACAGCAGTCTGTTCAGAAACAAAAGTGCATGCACTGCAATTGTGAGATGCAGTCTTTAGCATAAACACAAATAATTACCAAAGAGACTACCAAAAACCTGCAAGGAATAAACGTGAAAGTCTCAAACAAGGAGGAAGTGTTTTAAAACTCAAATCCCAAAATAACTCAAACTCAAATCGTATAATCCACAAATCTGTACACTAAGCTCCAAGGAAAAATCCACACTGAAACCTGGCAGTGTCTCTACCCACGCTTAAAGGCAACAAGTCTTGTGATTTTAAAAACATTGGCAATAAACTGAAATGCATAATATACTAAATAAAAATTCAAAATACCAAATTCACAAAAACTGCTCCAGCAACCTGAAGTCTGCTCCAGCAACCTGAAGTCTCCCATATAAGTATTCATTCTCAATTCACACCAACGATCTTATTCAGCACAAAACTCAAATACGAATTAGAATTAACCTTAAATCTGCAAAAAATTCAATCAAGAACTAAAATCCAGTAACAAATGCTAGAAAAGTAATGAAAATCAAATTCCCTAATCAGATAACAATTAAGTTCATGGTTCAAAACCCAGTTAAACTATTCACTGAATAATTTTCACACCTGAATAGTACTTAAACAACTTGAACGCCTGTACAAAAATTGCAGAAGAGTAATTATCCTCATTTCCTAAATTACACCACAACAAATTCTACCTTGTCACCAAAATTCTCCAAAATTCTCATAAATTCGCAATTCCAAATACTTGTAAAATCCCAAACTTCTACTGTTTACACTTTTCTCAGACAAAAATAACTCTTCACAAAATAGGCAGAAATTCAGTTACTCATAAAAACAAGACAGAAACTTCACTCCAGCTGAAAACTAACTTTCCCCCCCCCAAAAAAAAATCAATGAATCTCTAAGCTAACTATCACTGTTCCCGCGCAACTTTACAAATCTAACCAAAACTAAGTTTAAGATACTAACAATTCAGTTTTTTTTTCTAAAACAAAATCAAAACCCAAATTTTTAACTCATCTTCAAAGGCACAAATTACATAAATCTATAACCATACTTCAAGCAATTAAAAAAATCACTATTTCTTGATCACATAAATACTGCTCTAACATTAAGTCAATTCATTAAAATTAGAAATTTCCAAAACAATTACTTAAAAAAAATGCAATTATCAAAATGAACCCATTAACGAAAATTCAATTTTCAAACACTTCAAATTAAGTGATAAATGATCAAATATCTTAGAGAGGGCAAAGCATTTCATTACTTATATTCAAAAATATAATATTCACACAAAATACAAAATAAAATAAAAATTGCATATAATAAAATTCAAAATAACATATTCTTTGTGGTCTGTCAGTCGCGAAGGTCACGGCACTATTGTTAAATAGAGAAAACTTTAAACCTTAAGGGGGTTTTACTTTTAACTTTTTAAAATTTAAACTCATACTCAATCTCTCTAGGCGCCGGACAAACTAAAATAAAATAAAACTTAAATATAAACTTACTAAAATGAACTGGTTAGAAAATAGAGAAAGGAACTAATTGGTTGATCTGACTCAAAATAATATTAAATATAACTTTTCTTAAAGCAATTAATTCACACATAGCAAGGCAAGGCAGATTCTTCTTAATAAACTTAACCTGAAAAGGAAGCTGGAATAAATCTTCTCTGGTACTCGGTAGAATAAAACACTATTTCGACCAAAACATTTCTATAATTCACTCATTTTAAAATAAACTCAAGAATCACAAGTTCTTATTCATTAATCAAAACCTCTTAAGCACCCGAGAAGAAGTATTCAAACACCAATCAATCAGTTCCATTTCTAAAAAAAAACTAGTTTTAACTTTCCTGGCACCTAAAAGTCATAACAAAATCTATCTTAAAACATATTCAAGAATCTTTAATAAGTGGTTAGTACATATTTGCTAAAAACAGGGCGCGTTGTGAGTACCCTAAAAGGCATGAACATTTTTCAATAACCCCAAGCAAAATCTCCATGTTTCTTAAAAGCCTCCCGGCTCAAACAAATGGAGTGACTGAACAGACCAATTTCTTAGTACTTAAAAAAAAAACAAATGCAAGTAATAATATAAAATCACACTCATTTATTAAATATCTAGGATAAATTTATGGGAGACCTGGCCAGACTACCCTTACATAAAAATGCAATTAAAATTCTACATTAAATTTCTCCAAGAGTCATTTATCAAGATAAAATTTTGTAGTTTAACATAATAACGGTTACTTAGAATAACTGGAACATTAAATGAATCATTTAAACTGGAATTCACACAATCTTCTATAGAAATTACAATTAACATAAATTTCTTATTTTTGACAATAACATTAAATTCTTCCAAGACACATAGTTTTTATCTATTATATAATGCTTTTATATTTTTTTACCCGTTACGCAAGATTTAAATAAGACAACTACCAAAGAAAATATATGTAACTCACAGTTGAAATACCGGAATTTCATCATCATAAGAAGCTATAGGCGACATCGGCAGAACCATAATTGAAGGAATCTTTTAAGTAATCAGCTCCAGAATAAAGTTCAAGAAAAATGACGTCTTGTAAAACCATAATTGAAGGAATCTTTTAAGTAATCAGCTCCAGAATAAAGTTCAAGAAAAATGACGTCTTGTAAAACCATAATTGAAGGAATCTTTTAAGTAATCAGCTCCAGAATAAAGTTCAAGAAAAATGACGTCTTGTAAAACCATAATTGAAGGAATCTTTTAAGTAATCAGCTCCAGAATAAAGTTCAAGAAAAATGACGTCTTGTAAAACCATAATTGAAGGAATCTTTTAAGTAATCAGCTCCAGAATAAAGTTCAAGAAAAATGACGTCTTGTAAAACCATAATTGAAGGAATCTTTTAAGTAATCAGCTCCAGAATAAAGTTCAAGAAAAATGACGTCTTGTAAAACCATAATTGAAGGAATCTTTTAAGTAATCAGCTCCAGAATAAAGTTCAAGAAAAATGACGTCTTGTAAAACCATAATTGAAGGAATCTTTTAAGTAATCAGCTCCAGAATAAAGTTCAAGAAAAATGACGTCTTGTAAAACCATAATTGAAGGAATCTTTTAAGTAATCAGCTCCAGAATAAAGTTCAAGAAAAATGACGTCTTGTAAAACCATAATTGAAGGAATCTTTTAAGTAATCAGCTCCAGAATAAAGTTCAAGAAAAATGACGTCTTGTAAAACCATAATTGAAGGAATCTTTTAAGTAATCAGCTCCAGAATAAAGTTCAAGAAAAATGACGTCTTGTAAAACCATAATTGAAGGAATCTTTTAAGTAATCAGCTCCAGAATAAAGTTCAAGAAAAATGACGTCTTGTAAAACCATAATTGAAGGAATCTTTTAAGTAATCAGCTCCAGAATAAAGTTCAAGAAAAATGACGTCTTGTAAAACCATAATTGAAGGAATCTTTTAAGTAATCAGCTCCAGAATAAAGTTCAAGAAAAATGACGTCTTGTAAAACCATAATTGAAGGAATCTTTTAAGTAATCAGCTCCAGAATAAAGTTCAAGAAAAATGACGTCTTGTAAAACCATAATTGAAGGAATCTTTTAAGTAATCAGCTCCAGAATAAAGTTCAAGAAAAATGACGTCTTGTAAAACCATAATTGAAGGAATCTTTTAAGTAATCAGCTCCAGAATAAAGTTCAAGAAAAATGACGTCTTGTAAAACCATAATTGAAGGAATCTTTTAAGTAATCAGCTCCAGAATAAAGTTCAAGAAAAATGACGTCTTGTAAAACCATAATTGAAGGAATCTTTTAAGTAATCAGCTCCAGAATAAAGTTCAAGAAAAATGACGTCTTGTAAAACCATAATTGAAGGAATCTTTTAAGTAATCAGCTCCAGAATAAAGTTCAAGAAAAATGACATCCTGTAGAGCCATAAATGAAGAAGCCCGGAAATAAAAAATTCTGAGATATGGAAGTAGTTTGCACACGAGTTTCAACACTGAGGCGGCAGAAAACATACATTTTGCAGGAAAACCCACTTCAGGAAGTATCCGTTCTCTAACTCGGAAGAGATCGCTCTAATTTCTACCTCTTGCATAAATTTCAGGAAAGATTCTCAATTATTCACATATTCAACTTGAATCTATCTCTAATGAATACCGGCGCAAATCGCCGCAGGATCGCAAACGCGAGGCACCCGGAAGGGTGAAGCTCGGCCGCAGGGCCAAAAGCCCTATCTGCTAATTCTCTTCTCTCTAGTTGTATCAAAACTTAACTCAACTAAAAAACTGACTTCTAAAATCGTGCAAGAATCGAGGAAAACTCGGTTTCTCCTCCCACTCACAATTATAGGTCCAAAAGTTACACATAAAATTAAATTCTTGCCAATCCGAGACTTTTCAATATAATTTAATAGGACAAGTTCAAACCCCCAAACGAATCAGAATTAAGTCATTGTCTACAGTAGCACCTGCGAAAACTGGAAACTAAACATTCGACCCCCTCTGCTAACAAGCGAAAAATATAAGAAACAACAAAAACTGCCCTTTCAAAGATTCAATTTACAACTTCCACCGAAGCCATAAACAAGGCGACAATCACAATGCTGAAACGTAAGTGACAGCGGGGAACCCAATAATAGTGTCCACTTTCCCATCTTGGTAACAAAGACAAGAGAACAACGATATACTACTCAATGTTGCAACTGTCATCTTAAAAGGCATTTCCCACAGATGTTACTTCCGTTAGAAGACGCTCCCCCATTCTTGTTAGGAAATTGAACCGTTGAAGGAAAAATAATTGCTTAAAGATTTTAAGTACACTCTTTACAAAAATATATATATATTCATTACGCTCTTCACAATTTCAAACTTAAAAAAACCAAATACAAATACAAATAAAATACTTAAATAATTTATTACTTAAATCATTAAAAACACTTAAATTAAAAACACAGAATTCGCTACACAACATTAGTAATAAATCAATATAGTATATAAATACAATTAAATGGAATTTTAATTGCCATTTTCCCTCTGACAAACCTCTCTTTAGAGTTCAATAGCAGTCAAGCAGCTTTCGCCGGGATTCATTTTCCTTTATATTACACTTACGTTATATATTGTATATGTATTACGCATTGCTCGTACTCCTCATTTGGAACTTTTAATATCTTTTGGAAAAAAACAATATGGGAACACAGAAAATGATTCTTCATGGCGCTTAAAACTATTATTACTAGGCATTGCCATGCCACAGTGTTTTAAAAAAAACCCCATTGGTTAAAGGTAGATACTATGCTTATATCCTGGCCTAAAAAGCTACGAGTTAAAAATAAGAGGTTGCTTTTAGGAAGCCTTAATTAAAAATAATTACAGGAAATGTTAATCAATACTTAATATCTCATGGATTGAACACTCATGGATTACTCCCTAATTGATCATGTATACGACAAACAGATATTTCGCATTCGTAAAGAAAAGAAATGTGAGTCAAAATGAGTTATATTCTTTTTTTCCAAATGCGAAACCATCTTAAGATACTACCGGATTTAATCTTTAAATTATTTCAATAAAATTCAGAATAATGGGGGCCTTCCCCATTGTTCTTAACTATAATTTATTAATGCAAATCCTATTTTGGTTTCAAATGGTTTTCATTAATGATGTGGATATTTTTAGAAACTTTTAGTAAAAATAGTTATAAATACTTTATTATTGATATGTTTATGTACTATTTTATTAAAAGTGTATTTATTAATTATTTTAGTTTTTGTAATAAGCAATAAACTATTATAATACGAAAGAACAAGAGAAAAATAAAATAAATTATTTGCTGATATTTGGAAAATTTCATCAGGCGATATACATGAGAAGTATCTGTAATTATTTTTAAACTACCCACTTGTTGAAATGAAAAAAAAATGCGTTGTTAGAGTTTGAAAGATGAATTAAATATTACAAGGAGGTGCACGTTATTAATAAGCCGAAAAGTGCAATATTTAAACTGTTTAATAATATATAAAAGAGCATTTCAAAACTTTCACATCCTCTATAATTTGTCTCCATCTGATACCATACACATCCTTGTATACATTACTGACTTACAGTGAAAAATAGAGAATTCTGTAGCTACATTCAAGTTTTTATTCCTAATATACTGATGCTGAATGAGACCTAAACAACTTTCTTTTACAATATATCTCCCCCTATGATTCTTAACGCAGGCGTTTATTTTCCCCTCCCCCAATTAACGTCAATGTCCCCTTCCTGACTGCAAATGCAACGCCACCATCTACTTGAATGCATTTGTCTTGCAGGGAATAGAAACTAAAATATGCATCTTTTTTTTTTGTTTTATATGCGAATTTGCTTTGAAGCATTACAGGCCAGTTTTTGTGTAGTTTCAAGGGCCCATTCTTTGCATCATATAAATTAGAAATTCCTAACCTTTTCCTTGAATCGAGGCTTTTTAAAAGAATGACTTTCGTCATCGACCTCCTAAACAAGTTAAAGTCAACAACTAAATTAATAATATGAACGAAAGTTTTGAAAAAATATAGCTTTTTAGATTTATATTTTACTATTTTTGTATTAGCATTCTTTTTAGTTTTACGAATATAAGCAAGCTTTCAGAACAAAACCACAGATACTAACCGCACGAATGTTCGATTTCGATGTTTAATGTGATGGCTGCGCTTGATGGATTGATTTCATTAAAAAAAGTATTTTGTATGAAATTAACATAATTCTTAAATCGTCTCGTTCAAAAATATTCAATCTGTTTCTTATTTCTGTAAATTATTTACTTGACTAAAGCCTGCTCCCACTAGGTAAGAAGAGGGAAAATTCAATGATGTTATTTCGGTACCACACTTTAATTTGGGGATATTTCTTTCAGATGATTTTTAAATTCTAAAACTTACCATACCCATGTGTTTCAAATAAGATATGTGCTTAAACATCACCCTTCACTGCTATGAACTCTTCTTGCATCATAATTTTAGCATATTTTCCTCTTATATCTATTTTATATGATTTCTTCCTTACTATATGATATAGCTTTACATCAATAAACAATTACTTTTCAATTTTATTAACATATTTTTTTTAATCAATGAGATCTTCATTACGCGGATTTCATGGAAGATACCGGTATATATGTGTTTTGGCACAAATGACGTTTCGCTCAGTTTTCCTTGCTCTTCTCATCTGCTGACGAGTGCCTTTTCTCCAGTTCTACCACTGCCCTCCATATCCGAGTTCTACGCGACAGATGGAGGAAATACATGTATCACCTAATTTTTAATCAGTTATCATTAAAAGTAATTTAGTGACCTTAAGAAAAGTATTTTATGTATATAAGTAGTATAAAAGTACCGATTCTACGCCAGAATCTCAGACTCGCAGGCGGATTGCGGATGAGCCCGCACGTGGAGGCGCAGCTAACTGACAAGGAGGAGTGCTTTATAATTATTAATTTAGTCGATAAGATGATGTGACAATCTGATAAGAGATTTTTCTTCGTATTCCAGTTATTTTACTACGTGTATAATGGTTAATTCCTATGTACCCTTAGCTATTTCCGCTATTATGTACGAAATTAATTACTGATTCCCAAGGCCGTAAATTTTTAATTTCTACCATATGTTTTAAGATTATATTATACGCTTAATTTTAACGTATTTCTTACATTTTCTATTCACAATAGGATATTTATTTTCCGTAATCTTAATTACATTACTAATATTTATTGTTTATTTGATTTTACACACAGAACGTTTTTCATATCTTTTAACCAACAAATTTTAGCTTATTCTTATACTTTTTTTTATCATGTACATGACATTTGCTTAATTTTAAATGTAATTTTTAACTTCTTTACTACTTTTGAACGTTTTGTTTCTCTAACATATTCTGAATTTTACATGAATTTGAACTTTCGTAATTTCCATCTTCGTTTCTTTCATACATTTTAACTTCGCAAATTTCCAATATACTCTTAATTTTAACTAAATTCGTATATTTTCTAACCATATACATTACCTTTTTAATTTTAGATGCAACTGTTTTACTTTTTTGACACTTTTTACTGTCTAGTTTCCAACATACCCTGAAGTTTAATTCATTTTTTTATAATTTTCGATAGTAATAACGCTTTTGATTTTACTTATTATACTATTTCACTTAATTTTACGCGATTTTTCACACTTTTTTACTACTCACACATGTTTTACACTACTTACACATGTTTAACTTTTCTAAACATATTGATATTTTTCAATTAGGCTTTTTATTTTATAACAGTTTACATGTTTTATTTTATTATCGTTTTAATCTATTTATATATATTTAACTTTTATTAACTATTATAGCGTACACTATTATTATATTTAACATGTACTATACATTTTTAACTATTATAACATATACATTTCATTTAATACTCCTTACTCAGTCTATATGTAATTCTATTAATCATGTATCTATCTGTAAATCATGATAATTGATTTGATTAAAATTTCTTAAGATTTGAATAAAATATTAGAAGCAGTAAGCCCAAAACAATCTTTTAAAAATTATACTATAGCCGAACTCTGCGATAACGTCTTCGCTTATAACAAACGAACTCTCTAGTCCTTTCCTACACATTTAATGTTATTTTCCACACTTGGTATTATTCCTATACACTTAATGTTATACAGAACTTCCAAGAGTATGAAAATGGGATATAACGAATTATTAAGATGCCCTCAATTAAAACATATTTTATATTTTTTACATTTTTCTCAAAATTTCTGCAAGTTTCGACGAAAAAAATTACTAACTATTAAAATCATTCCGTGTTTAGAATATTAGGATCCACATTCCATCAGTAAAGCCAAACACCTTTATGCTGCTTTTTACTTTTATTTTCAGCCCTACTTTTCTCTATGTCCTAAACAAAAGCTATGCAAGACAACTGAGATATCCAACTCTAGGGAAACGAGAATACAATAAACATATCTTATGACACTATATGGTGTATATGATCATTGAATCAAAAAAACATGAATGGGCTCGCTAATTCCATACGAAGATTTTGATGTGCGCCAGACAGAACTCTACTGAAGGATGATTTATGTTGGAAATTTTGAAACATTCGCTATTCAGAGAAAGATGAAGTAGTGAATCTTAATGAACACGCGGTTTTATAATACTCTTCTTTTAGGGAATGAAAGGCTTTAATCCTTATCAGTTTGTTTTGTTTCAGTACAAATCCTCTCCAAGTTCTATCTTCCAAATAGGGTTTTGCATTAAGTCTTTCGCAAGGCATAAACTATTTTTTCATAAAGGTAGGTGTGACAACGTTAATCAGTTTCTTTCTTTATTTTCCATTAAATTTCTACACGTTTTTTAGAGATAATTATTTTTTTATTGGATTGGATATAGCGAATCATAATTCAGTTCCTTTAAAATTGTTATAGTTGGGTTCGACTATATAAAAAGGATATTAAAACAGATTACAAATTTGTTAGCATCTTTTGTGGGCAAAAACGCGCCAATAATTAATTGGCATGGTCAGGAATGGTAAATGAAGAGCTATTATCCTTGCAAAGAAGACTTTATTAAAATGAACTAATAAAAAATTAAGAACAACCAGAAATGATATCAAACACACAACAAAACTCACAAATTTACTGCTTTTTTATTGATTATCCTTACAGTTTATAGTTATCAGAGAAATAAATACGTATTAAATTTCATATGATTAAAAACCTAAGATTTCCCAGGTGGAAACCACGGCGGTTTGTCTTTAATTGCCCTATAAAGACTTGTTCTACAAGAATATTTGTTTCTCAGCCACATGTAATAACTTTTCAGAGCTTCCTCATCTCGTTTACGTTTAAGATCCACTTTCTCCTTCTCTTTCTGAATCAGCCATTCCTTCATTCTTTTTTCCATATTAATAACCTGAGTTTTATGTGTCTGCCTATTTCAGAAGAGAATAAAATTAATTATAACATTTAAAGTGATACATATTTACTGAAAACTAACACTTTGGATCAGCACAATATCACAGTACGATTCAAAAGTAAATTGAAAAGACTAATTTCATGAGCTACGGAAACAAAAGCTTTTTATGTCTACAATTTATAGATATACTAATAATCAAAGCAATAACATTGAGTAATACCTAGAAACATGCAGTGAAAAATCTACTACTGAAGCATTTTTGGAAGCACATATTAAAGAATAATTTCCTATTAAGTGTTATGACTAAACTCGCTTGTTTGATATCATAACAAGCCACTGAAATTCATTGTGGCAAGGAGATAAGACTGCGTGTGTCATTGGCAAGGCCTTGGGCATCATACAGGTGACAGTACGACTTTGCCGAGTTTAGCTCTAGATTTTGAAGGAGAGTACGCCGAGAGGACGAGTCCGAGGTTCTCTTACCTCTCTTCTCCTATCACCAACCTCTCGAGAAGACTTTCGGCTCGCTACACATTTAGAGTTCATAAATGCCGCACAGACATTATACATTTACAAACGTCCATGCCTTCTCCGAGATTTGAACTCGGGCCCTTCGGCAGTCAAAAGTGATTCTAGTATATCGCTTGCACGCACTATCACAAGTGCTCCAAAGAGATTACATTTTCCATCTTAATGAATAAATGCTAAAGAATACTAAAAAACGAAACAATACTCTCCTCTCGTTTTCCCAATGTACACATACAGAGTGGGGTTTTCAATAAAGGGAGTTATGAATTTTATTTTTGCAACATTCTTGTACATTGTCCCTTATCTCACTTATACCTCGCCTTCTAGCTGACAGTACCGATACGCCTGGCTTAGTCCTGTTTTGAAGGAGAATCACCCACATCACGGATCTCATGGTCTCCCACCTCTCTTTTCCTTCCATCAATCCTTCAAAAGGACTTTCGATTCAACAGTATTTTGAGTGCCTGCATGCCAGAAAGACACTATACATTTAGAAATATCCCTTCTCCAAGATTCAAATACTAATCTAAGGACATGGTAGCTGGCTCTCTACCATCTTGCCAACAAGGGAAAATGTGTAGTTTTATGAAAGTAATTTCAGTACTGTGGATGCAAAGAGTTCTTTAAAGAAAACTATATGTTTATATATAGCAATAAATTAAAAATTTAATTTAGCGAAATAGCAATATGTTTTAATTAGTTCAAAGCAAAACATTGGGTTCTAGTGCTAGTAGGAAGACTCCACTGTAATGACTGGTAGCTGACTGGTTTACATTTAGTTTAAATTAGGTGTAAACTGTACACTGAACTTAAACACATTTGTTATACATCTACAAGCTCTATTTACAATACAATAAGGCCAACGGAAAATTAACACTGAATGCATAAAAGTGGTTATTTAAATGGCAAGTTATTGTCTTTATTATATTAGGATCTTGCTAGCAGCATGAGAGCCTCTTAACGAGAGTTTTAAAACGTTCTGGGTACCTGCTCTGTTTGGAACAATTTGCAAACTGAATTAGTCATACCCTTTTAATTTAATTTTTATCCTTTAATTAATTAATCTCTTTTAATTTAATTTTTTGATTGCGTTTTATGTCCTCGGACCCGTTATAGTGGAAGGCGATATCAGAGGAGCTGCAAAATCATTGGCCGCGCAATCCCTAAATTCGAGTGGTCTTGATGATAGACAGTGCAGATCGCTAAAATCTCTTGCCAGAGGTCCTGAAGTTATGGCTTTTGTAATGTCAGGTGGAGATATTATTGAACAAGTTATTGCTATTGCAATGTCATAGCATGTCGTCTCACACCTCCCGACAGTTCGAATATTGAGAATTATGAAGGGACCGAACACATTAATTTCTTATCTTTGTGTGGTCTGTCGCACATGCAATAATTTACAGACAAAATCTATGCAAATTTGCTTAGTTAAAATTTTCACCAAAATAAGGGAACCAGGAAAACATTTATTCCAAATTCTATTTCAAGCAAAAGGAACCATTAATCCTGCCCCTTCAAGTTCATTGTTAGGCAGCATGCAAACGATTATTCTAAACTGAGATACGAGATATATGGCATTAGAAGCATTTTTCATTAATCAGAATAAGAGTGTTAATATTTACATACATTACCACAGTTAAAGTTTAAATCAATAATTATAGTACATAAATCAGCATCATAGTCAATATTTATCATTATAAAAATACCACGGTTAAAACTTATTAAAATTCCATATTATGAGTATACATAACATGATTTAGCCGTATATAAATTACATTACTTAGAAATGTTATTAAAATGAATAAAAATAAAAATTTTTATTATCATCTTATATCATATTTAGTAAGAACAAACATATTGCTTTTGAATTGCTTAGTTAAGCTAAGTATAGTTTTAGATTAAAAGATAAATTAAAGATCTCCTGTCACTCAAATAGCAAGGATCTCAGAAATGATAATGTGAAAGGTCGTATGGATGATAAAGTAGACTCGACTGGACAAGACAGTTTGTTATGGCAAAAGGACACTAAGGCTATTTGTCTAAGGGAAAAGATGCCTCTATGGAGAAATTTCAAATGGAACTCTTTCATATTAATGTTATACAAAAGGAAAACTATGAAAACACTCATGCAGCCAGCCCGTTGCTGAAATTTGAACCACCAACGTTTAGCAGTCTCCATCCAATCATTGGTCGGCTAATAAATGAAAGATACTAATAATTAGTGAAACGACTCTGTGATGCAGTACAAAGCATCTCATGGGATATATTAGATTAGTAATATGCCAAAAGATTTTAACCAGAAAACGTTAGCTTAATCCTTTCAAGTGGCCTGAACAGAGTGATTTATTCAAGCCAAAATATGCCAACCCTCTCTGTAACTTAGGCATGGTCCAGGTAGCAATTATCTCAGTTACAGGTCATCCATTGACTTCATGGTCAAGTCCAATGAATCTAATTCACATTACATCCTTTTGTATGCCTCGAGACATTCTTAAACATTACACGCTATCACAATGAGTTGGCTTATCACGCAGTCTTTCATAAAAAAGATGGTTTATTTTAGTAAGGTAATGCATGGCTGGAAGAACTTGTTTCATTTCACAGCCTCCAAGATGGCCACACTCAAGCTTAATTAAATACACTCTTTTGCAAAAAAATCGAAACACCATGAAGAGAGTGGTTGTGCTTGATGAAACTGAATATGTATATAGCTCATACACAGATAATAAAATGATTAAAACATCAAGGTCATAATACCTGTTCAGGGCTCAAAATCACCCATTGAGTGTTCAAAGTAGTAGTTGGTGGAACCGCCCCTGGCGGCAATGCATACTTGAGTTCGTCGAGGCAAGGAGCGATAGAGGTTTTTAATGTCATCCTGCGACACATTCTGCCACGCATTCATCATCGACACATTGCGACACATTCTGCCAGGCATTCCAGATCTGCGATATTTTGTGGTGCCCGAATCTGGAGGCCTACCATGTCCCAGAAATGCTCGATTGGTGAAAGGTCTGATGACCTTGCTGGCCCAGGAAGAGTATCAACCGCATGGAGGCAGTCCAGAGATATGCGAGCGGTATATGGCCTGGTATTATCTTGTTGGAAAATGGCCCCAGGATGACCTGCCATGAAGGGTAATGCAACCGGCCGCAGTATGGTATCAACATATCGTTGAGCTGTTAAACATGTACGGTGGATGACTAAAGATGACCTGCTGTCATAAGAAATAGCGCCCCGCACCATCACACCAGGAGTTATGGCTGTATGCCTTTGTATAAAAAGAGGCTGATTGGGACAGCTGTCCCCCGTCTTCTCCAGACACGAACACGGTGGTCATCTGCTTAAACAATGAAGCGGGACTCATCGTTGAACATTATACGGTGCCAGTCTGATGGCAGCCATGATGATCGGCTGCAACACCACTCCAGACGACTCCGCCGATGTTGTAGGGTCGAACGCAAACGTCTTAAAGGCCTCTGTGGAGCGTAACCCCGCCACTGACAAGCGCCGTGAGATGGTGGACGGCACCATGGGAGGTATAGACGTGGCTGTAATGCGTTAAATAGTCGACAATGATACCGTTGGGGCGGTTCGGGCCTGGTGAACAATTATCCTATCTTGCCTCGCATTTATGCTCCTTGGCCTTCCAGAACCTTCATTTCGTCGGCAATTCCCTTGTAGCAACCATTGCTGCCAACATCTTTGGATAGCAGTGTCTGTACACTGCAGGTGGCGGCCTATTGCTCGGTATGACCACCCAGCTTCACGCAAACCTACAATGCGACCACGTTCGAAGTCGTTTAGCTGTCTGTAAGGTCTTCGATATCGTCGTAATGGCATCTTTAGTTGCTTCTTTACGGAATTACAATGGCAGCAACAAAAAAAGATAAATTTTCCGCCTCTGTTACTGGTTTTATACTTTGCGAATTGCGCTCTAGAAATGCGCGCTATGATCGCAATTCCTGTTCATTTGCTTTGAAACGTTGATCATTTGCATGTTCGATCAAAATATTTTTGCATGCCCAATTTCGTCACGATTGCAAAAGTCCTTCTTGGTGCTTCGATGTTTTTGCAATAGAGTGTATTTCTACGATGCTGTTCAGGAAAACCCCACATCTTTAAATCCAGGACAAATAACTCGGATGAAATTGAAATTAATGTTACAATACGTATGGCTTTCATTTCCTCTGGAATTTCTCTAATCCTCAGATCTGATGGTTAATCAAGTGCAAGCTGAAACTTGTTCTGTATGAAAAGTGACATGCTGTTACGAAGATGTCTTTAGAATAATTTGGGGTATAAAATGTGTTCAAGAGATACAGATCCCCATTAACCCAGCTACCTTATTACAGTACAAAGTTCGAGGTTCGGATTCGTCGGGACTTTGGAGATTCCGGATTTTTCGGATATTTGGTCATCAGTTAAAGATGACATGAATTATAAAAATAAAAATATGAAATTATAAAAGTAAAAATATGTAATAGTGGTTTATGGAATAATGAAGCATTGACGGGAATCAAAATTTACAAAATAAAAAAAAAGCTTAATATTTATTTGTTTGCTTTATTAAACATTTTTTTAATGTAAGTTGTTTAAGTTTTTTCGTTTTTGTGCTAATACTTTCTCTTTAACTCTGTAGACAGACATAACTTCTTGTAGAGTTACAAAGTTCCATCCTTCAAGCCTTGTGATTGCCGTGTCGAGAATTCCCAATAAATTGTCATCTGAAATTATTTCGTTCTCAACAAGCTCTCTGTCACTTTCTTTATTATCAGTAGAGATAGTTTCTGAATTTAGAACCATATATATTTCACCCTCTGTTAGTTGATTGATGATTGCGGCATTGTCATTGCAATGAAAAATTTTCATTATACCACCATCATTTATTACCACTTTTCTACACCTTTTTCACAAATTCCAATAACTGAAAATTTCACTTTTTTTTATTTGCGATATCTAAAAACTTTCATCTTCGCGGCTGTCATCATAAACTTCTGTCATATCATTTTCATTTATTATCAATTCTACCCTTTTCTTCACAAATTCTATTAACTGGAAAATTTCGAGTTTTGTTTGCGATATCCGACAACCTTCAAATTAGCGGCTATTTTATGAAGCTTAGCTAGCGTCCGCTAGCTATACACTACTGCCGATGTATCATAAGACTAGCGACTAAAGACGTTACTCTGCTAAATTTTGGTTTGCTTCTATGGCAGGTTGACGAAATTAACCTTGAATTATATAACTTTAGTTCTTTATTATATTTACGCCTATTTCACGCACATGCTTAAGGTCTATCTCAATGAATTTCAACTTATATTCAAAGCCATAGTTAGGCATTTTGCAGCCCGGTGCAGTCTTTGCATGTCTGCTGCCAAGTGCCTCCTTAAATTTTGCGTCTCGGTGCCTATTCTAAATTCTAAAAATTTTACTATCTCTTAATTTTGTTGCTCGGCGCTTTTCTAAATTCTAAAATTTTGCTTTCCCAAAATTCTGCCACTCGGTGCAGCCACACCAGGTCTGGCGCACGTCCGGAGCTTATCTCAATACGTAACCAGTTATTCTTCATTCAAACAATAATAAATGGATTCTGCGGGCCTATGAACCATTTAGAAAGTCTATTTTTTGCTCGTGGAAAGACATTTCTGTTAAATTTCTTCTCTTCAACAAATGCAACACTTCTCAATTAGATTGAAAGGTTTGTAAAATTCTGCTGTCTATCTGCTGTGTTGAATCTTGCACAGAAGAAGGGTTAAAAAGTACCCTTTATTAAATTCTTTAAACTTGACGCTAATATACTACGCCTCTGCCTGGGCGGTAACTGAAACAGTACAATCAAACTCAAAATTGGAGATATTCACAGGTAGTAGAATTAAACTACAGAGCTAATACAATCCTGTATCCTACTGCGCGTAGATGAGTCTAGTGGCAGCAAGGTAATAGCTATTAACACACGTCTAACCTGCAATAACTGCTACGCAGAAGCTTGCATATAAGCACGCACAGAAATTTCCAAAACTCTCTAAAACTTTTCCTACTGGAACGTCGATATTTAAACGTTTTCTCCCACTGGTAGAATTTGCATTTCTTACGCGCGCTACCAAATTTAAATATTCTGGCACTGACAATTAGGGGAATGAAGACTTATAGGAAACTAACTTAAAATTAAATTTAAGTGGTTATTTAAAATAAATATAAATCCCTACAGGTTTATCCTAAGTTTTTAATAGTTATCTTTAGTTAATGCCACTTTCCTATGCAGGTTACAATTTCCTATTTTCAGGTTACAATTTCCTACCATAATGTGTTTTTAGAACCCCGTTTAATGCAAATGAGTAAGAGCAGTACTTAAGTCGAAGTTTCACTGACTTCGTTAGAGAGCCAGAGTTTCTGACTAGCACGGGTTTGCCTTTGGGCTAAGTCTGCCTCTAAGCTTTTACTACGCCCGGCCGTACTTCAGCCCTTGACAGCTTCGCCTACTTAATTGAGATTTAGGGGCAAACTACTTAGAATCTTGATAGCTTTGGCTATATCGTTAGTTACGCTTTAATTCTTATTACTTTGAGTTCAAGCCCAAGTGGAGGCTGTGCTGTACGCTCTGAGATAGGAGCCGACTGTGTTAGTACTTATTTTGAGAAATAAAGGTTATTAACCCTTCTTGAAACGTACGTCTCTGATCGCACATTCAAGCAATTATTCGCTTATCGGTGTACAAGGTTCCTTACATTTAACTGTGAAATAAAAGGGTGGAATACCACAAGCTGAAGTCCGTAATCATCGCCTGTAATCTCAATATAAATGATTTTTGGTATTCAATTACTAATATTTAAAAACAAATGTTTATACATCGCTGCGTAAGTTATTTTTAAAGCTACCAGGTGCTGATAGTCATGCGGTGATGAAAGCAAAAAATAATAAATAATGATTCGCTAGATTGGCGCCAGGGATATAAATTATTCGGTAGGTGTAAAATCAACTATGTTTCGATTTAGAACGCTTCGGTTTAAAATGTATGCCAAGCAAAAAGCAGCTACGGAGCCAAATTATTGATCTTACAAATTTATGCTAATAAATGACTGTTTCTTCAATGTGGCGATATTTAATTTAATGCCAGTATGAAATTAAGAACTGGGACTCTCCACATGTTTTGTTATAAAAAAAAATATCAAATGCGCATGCGTATCAAATGTACATACAAAAAAAAAAAAAATAAAAAAAAAAAAAAAAAAAAAAAAAAAAAAAACTCTTAAAAAATTTTCTAGTGGTTCGGAGGTTCACATTTTAGATCATTGCGGATGCTAGACGCCCAGATTTCTGAATTTTCACTTATTTTGACTATACTGTTACTTCTACTTTTACCCACTCCCACTAGGTTGAAAATTAGTAAATATTATATTCTATAACCATAGAATTCTTGAGTTTGGAACAGCTTGTTTGGCAGTTATCCTTCCCAGTTATTTTGTTACACCTCCCTGCTACTGAATTGAGTTATCGACTTTAGCTTAGTTAGCCACATTTGCCTCGTGAAACATTTAAGGCCCACCCAAAAGACCTCGTTAATAATGAACAAATACCATGGCCAAAAAAAATCTCCTGACTTTAGATAAATTCATAAAATTAGAGTTTATAGTTTCTGTGAAATTCGTGATTTCATGCATGCAAAGAAAATTTTGAACGTAAGTGTAGTTAGGCTTATTTAATGGATCTCGATAATTTTGAATACCCCAATATTATAGAGAAAAGAAACAAGGCAAATAATTATGAAACATCGACAACATTTTGTTTCACAGAAATGAGACACATAAAAACACAAAAATCAGATCAGTAATTCCAGCCTCTAAGATTAAGTAATTTAAATGATATGCTTTTATAAGGTTATCTAGGGTTTAGGAAGACAGTATGTAGAGTGAGCGGTTTATTTCTCTTATTTTAAAATTTTGTAAAGGAACATGTTAATTCTTGTGGTACATGCCAGTTAATTAATGATATTAATTACAGTCGCGTCGGGTATTTATTAAATAGCATAAAAGCCAGGTTCCGAAATGAAACAGATTTTTGCTAGTAATAGTATACAATGTTTTAAATGGATGAAAATATTTCCATTACGACCAGCCTCTACGAAAGCTGTTGCAGACTAGGGCCTAATTAAATTTATCTTATAATAGGGATCCCCATTAAAAGTAATTCCGATAATGGTCCACAATTTGTTAATCAAATTCTTCAGAAAATGTGCATGGGTCTCGATGAACATTTTAATATGGTCACTAAGAATCAAATATAGCAGAACGAGTACACAGAAATGTAATGGAAATTATTCGGAGTTACGTAAAAAACCTATGATAACGGTGGGATTGCTGTGACAATGAGTTCGCCTACGTTTGAAAATCGACAATACACGACAGGACGGGAAAGACGTCCGCAGAATTATTGAAGGAAGTTCATACCACAGATGAATTAACTGTTCTTTACGGTAAAAAGGGGAGAAATTTTAGATGAAAGATGCTGAGAAGTTAGTATATGAGACAACCAGACTTGAATAAAGTCCACGCCAAGCGAAAATTATGTTATGTTAAGAAAAGGTGGAAGAGAGTTTCAAAATAGAGATAAAGTGTTGAAAATTAAGCCTTCTTTACCTTCCATGTCGCGAGCCAAAGTTGGAAAGCTTTGTCTCTGATTTCAAGAACCATTTGTAAGGAAACGAATAAGAACTGAAGTTTTCTATAAAGGGAAAGAATAATTTCAAAGTCACAGTACATATGGATCAGATCAAGCTTTTCGGTGAATCGGCAGAATATGTCTTTAATAACATAAATCCTAGCTACCGCACCTGCAGAAAGTCTGCTTAGCCTTTCTGCAAATCAGGGGATTAACAAGACCAATAGTCAGTGCAACATGCGTGCTGTAGGCGCGCCTAGTAAAAGCCGACACCGAACGTAAAGAAAAGTGGAAAGAGGCATAAAATGAAGCAAGCAACGAAGAAGAGCCAGCAGTGTCCAGCGACAATATCGGCATGAAACTCCTCAGGAAGCATGCAGTCCAATCAATATTCAGAGGTTCGCAAAGGAGTTGAAGTGAAGCCACTGAAAAGCAAGGCAACATCCTTAAGGATTTTGAAAAAACAGTCGGAGACAGCCAGAAGACATGGAGAATCTTGGTAGATCTAAGAGATTACTCAAGAAACCAGGAAGATTGAAAAGGCAACGGGCGGAGGACCACGATGAAGAGCACAGGTAACCAGCCGAGAAGACTGCGAGTATCTAGCCTAATATTGTCCAGTTGGGAGAAGAATGGCACAGCATAACATGAGAAAGTAACCCAACTACAATCTGAAGATAAGCGGAAACTTTTTTTGTTCTATTTATATATTCCATATGTTTCACACATTTAGTTATTTTTATTTACGTGCCGGAAGTTGCTAGTCGCTATGTTCTACCTCAAGCGAAAATTTCTGAGTTTTAAACAGTAGCTAAGATGTTCTTTGGTTTGCGAATTTAAATGTATCTATAAAACTTATTCTGTGTGTTGCTACAAAGGCTGTGGGGACTAATCTACCTTTAGTTAGTATTAATAGACTTAAATAAGTCTATTAATTAATAAACAATCAGACAATTTTATTGTACGAAACTGGTGCAATGCATATGTGAAATTGTACACTGCAGTAGAAATGCAATAGAAGAGTGGATGAAAAATGAAATGAGTTAGAAATTTATTGGAAAGTATGCAGGCTTTCAAGAAACGCTTTGATTTTGATATTATATAAAACTGAATGAGACTTTATCCTATATTTTGAATATGAGGTGTCTCTGATGTCTACTGTTTTGAGTAAACTAACCAACTAGGGGCTGCCATACGAGGTGGAAGTTGCCTTCGCATAATATAGACAAAAGATATGCACATAATACAGACGCAAAAATATTCACATGCACAAGAAGGTTGACAGTTTAAAGTAATAAGTGTGTTGACGTAAATTTTTTTACATATGTTATAAGGTATTTCTCCCGTCTTGTTAGCATGCCTTCGTGGTGCAGTGGTCAGCACGATCGACGCGTTTTCGAGAAGTCTGTGGTTCGAGTCGGGGCGAAGACATTGCTCCTTTTTCATCTCTCCTGCTTCGAAAAAATCCTAATACCTCTACAGTGGCGTCCGAACTAAAAACGGTGATGGACGATGATTCTCAGCCACTAGGATTTGGTGATTGGATTCCCAAATCTCCAGTCGCCCTTTAAAAGGAGGAGTATATAAGGTACTTCTCCCGCCTTGTTAGCATGCCTTCGTGGTGTAATGGTCAGCACGCTCGACGCGTATTCGAGAGGTCCGTGGTTCGAGTACCGGCGAGGACATTGCTCATTTCTCAAGTCTCCTGCTTCGAAATAAATCTAATGTCTCTACAATATAAATGTCAAAATGTTTATGCTGAGAATCTAAGTGTCCGAGAAAAAAGTGTTTTGAAATCTTTGCTTAAGTATTTTTCTTTCCAATAAAGATAGAGGAAAGTCCTGAGACGCCAACCAGATTATTATTCTGTAAACTAGAATACAGAAACTTTCTAAAAGCACTGGCTAGTTAGTGGAGATTTTGAAATACTCTTCCAAGGCCATTAAGACCTTTGTTTTCGAATTATTTGAATTCTGTTGGGGTGACTGTAAGATTTTATGGTAATTAACTCAGTTATTTTATTATTTTGCTTATACATCTCTGCTTTCGTCCGCTTTCTTCAAAACTATAGCAGATTAGTTACTCACCATATTAGTTAAGTTCTTGAGTTTGGCCTTTCGCAGCTATCGCTAACCGGTTACTTTGTTACACCCCCTATTAGCGAACTGAGGCTACTGGCTTTCCTTTCGCTAACCGCATTTGCTTCCTGACATATTTACAGCCAAGCCAAAGCTTACTTAGCTGTATCTCACTTTGTATTGACTGAAACATTTTTCTACATTGCCCGGAAGTAGAGGCTTTTAAGTTTCTGTTATTATATAGCTTGTGTAACCGCCCACCTAACATGCTAACAAAGACATTATTTTAAACTTTCATCTGAGTTTGCGTTCACTGAACTGTTGAACAGGTTTCAAATTGCGACAGAACTCATGGGAGCTCGGCTTTCGTCATTAGAGTACCATAGCCCTAAATAATAACGACTCTGGCACACCTTTTTATAAAACTGAAACCCCATTTTCAGCAGCAAATTCTCTTGGTACCTTAAAATTTTGGTTTAGGAATGAGTCAGACTTGGAAATTGATATTAACTTCTTAATGCGACCTCTGCTTCCCTGAGAAACAAATTCGTGAAGAGAGGTTGATATATATATATATATATAAAGTCCCCCACCTATTGAAATCTTATCTTCCAGTAAGTGCAATTAATTTACAAGAGCTTATTTTGGAAAGTTTAAGTTTCTTATGGCCATCCTCGTCGTACCCTCGCTCCCGCTGATTCGGTGTTCATGGTTTCAGTTGTTATCTGTGGTTTACAGTATGACAGAGGAGAAAAACCGTTGTCTATGTTCTTAAATGCGAGCCACGTGATAACGGGTTTAAAGTATTGAAATTCTAAAATAAACGGCTTAAACATGTTGAATATTAGTGATTTCCCACAGAAAAGGGCACCAACAGTTCTTTCGGATAGATGTAATCAATTACGAGGAATGAAAGTGGTCACTCACACAGAACCTTATGTTTTTTCTCATTCTATAGATCAATCCTCGGATTTAGAGGCATATGCTATCCATGTCACTCATTTTGCTTGACAACTACAGTTATATCGGCCGGGGATGGTGATCACAGTGTGCTTGACCCTTCTCCGTTTGATTTTGTACACATGATTTTGCCTTAAATTTTTTTTCTTTGTTCTCACACTATTATATCATTCTATATTAATGAACTGAGCTAAATCGTACTGTCACCTGTAAGGTTCGAGGCTGTTGCCAACGACAGACGTACCTTGCGCTCCTTGCCATAAGGAATTTCGTGAGCTTGGGCTAACTATAGGTCAGACAAAAGAGCATTAGTCAACAACTCTGTATGGACCATGTAAAATTTTAATTGTATAATTATAGGTTCCCTTCACTCTCCCAAGGCTGCTATTTTCATCTAATTTCTTACACTATTTTAATCAATTTTCTAATTTGAAGCTCATGTTTAGATTAATACTAAAAGAAATAAAACTTGTAGACATCTATTTCAAATATCCTTTATATACTACCAAAATCCTTCTTACACCTGTTGACCTGCAAAATATTGTCTAGTTTTGATGTCTGCTTCTTCAACCAAAAATTAACAAATTCGTATATTTACTCATTTCAGTAAAATTATTTAAGAACATTTCTAGAGCAATATATTGCCCTTTTATGCTTGCAGGGACTATAGTCTTTTACTTTGGAATAGCCACTTCTAGGAGATTTCATCTCCTCCTGGCTTGCTTAATGATAATGACTGCTGCGAAAAATGGTCGAGTCGTCTTATTTACTAAGATTCCCTAGTCATCCCGGGCAGGTGATGACATACGTTACGGCCATAAAAGAAGTCTTGTGACCTTGAAGTCATTATGACCTTGAAGTGCCTATTTCACAGCAACGGATCATGGATATTAGTTTGGTGTTTCACAGACTGATTATTAACGGTTGACAACGAATGCCCTCACAAAGGACTTTCTAATGAAAACTGTCTTGTACTTATATTACACACGAGATAAAACATGTGTGCAGTAAACGCTTTCCACTATTAAAAGTCATAACCAAATTGATCCTACATGTTTTCCACAGCTTTAATGACTAACTATTTCATTAGCTATATACTTTTTACAACGCACATGTTGCTGAAAAGTGACAGAATTTATTTGCCACTGTTAATGGCAGCATATATTTAAGCTAGCTGGAGCCTATGAGAAGATGCAATAAAAATACATAAGTATTAGATATAGCAGACATACCATGATGCATAAGCAGAATGAGCATCTTGCTTCCGGATTTCCTCAGTCACCAATGCGTCCATCTGTTTTTTCATTTCATCTTCTTTCTTTTTAATAGTCTGTTCTTTTAATATCTCATCTTTCTTCTTTCTCCATGACCTAAAAGCCTTTCAAAATTACAATACGGTTACAGCTTACATCTAAAGCTATGATTACACACTACTGATTAAATTTTTTTTAAATAAAATTTAAAACAACAGATTAAATAAAAGTAGCACACTACACTGGTTATCATAAATCAAGGAAAAATCACAAAAATAGCGATAACTTCCTCAAAAATAAGCCAAAACGTGTAAAATTTGAATATGTTGCCAAGTAAGAGTAGCTTAGTAAAACTGCAGTATGCAAATTATTGGCGCTGCACTTGGAATACGTCATCTGCGAGGAGCATAAAAGTCTATCTTTGAGAGCAAGCTTACATATTTCACTGTGGTAGTGACATCAGAAATCTGAGACAGCCAATTCGTAACAATGACCTCCAAGCATCATTTGCCTGCAGAACTACGATGGAGAGCCATTGGGAGACTAGAGGCAGGACAAAGTCAAACAGAAGTGGCCAGATGGCTAAATGTGAGTCCTTCTGTGGTTCATAGACTTTGGAGGCAATTTCAAACCCCAGATTCGCCATCTAGGAGATTCAGCCAAGGACGGTCAACTACTACGACGAGCGCCGATGACCGATATTTGACAATATGTGCACGCACGAATAGAACCGCTTCTCCGAGTCTTCTTATATCCTCCTTTGCTGCAGCCATCGGAAAGTTGGTGTCAAAGTCAACTGCGCGTAGAAGGCTTCACGAAGGTGGTCTGTATGCGAGGCGACCAGCCATTTGCGTGCCGCTCACGTCACGCCATAGGAGGGACCGTTTGTACTGGGCACGAGAACATGTCCACTGGACGCCTGATCAATACAGGGCTGTTCTCTTTACGGATGAGTCCAGGTTTAGTCTAGAAAGCGAAAGTAGGCGTTATTTTATATGGAGAGAACTTAGAACCCGTTATCATCCGTCAAACATCCGTGAATGAGATGCATACGGAAGAGGCAGTGTTTGTGTTTGGGGTGGCATCTCTTTGGCTGGACCCACAGACCTCCATGTTTTTCCAAGGGGAACCGTGAATGCTCAGGTTTATACAGATGACATCCTTGATGCTTATGCGCGCCCATATGCCGGTGCAATAGGTGGTGTTTTCCTGTTATAGGACGACAATGCAAGACCACACAGGGTTCGCATCGTAGATGCTTATCTTCAATAGGAAACAATTATGAGCATGGAGTGGCCAGCTCGATCTCCGGACTTGAATCCTATCAAGCACGTTTGGGTGCTTTAGGGAGGCGTCTAACTGCTCTCAATCCGCCCCCTCAGACACTTGGCGCGCTTGCAACTGCTTTGCAAGAACAATGGCTCTCGCTTCCTTTGGAACTGATAGACCGCATAATTGAAAGCATCACGCATCGCTGTATGTGCTGTATTGCTTCTAGAGGCGATCATATTCTATATTGAAGGTACTTTTCCTACAGCAAACTGACACCTTCGATTTGTTCGTTTTATACATGTGCTTTCTGTACTACCATAACTGTCTGGTAATTTCGTTTTATGTTGTTTGTGTTTTATGTTGTTTGATACCTTACTATGTGTTGTATATTGTGGGTAAGTTTCATAAAATTCTACAAGCAACTTTTTCAGTAATCGTGATTTTTGTGATTTTTCCTTACTTCATGATAACCAGTATATTTTTAAAACCTATAATCTGGAAACTGATATGTTAATTAAAATATATTGCATGAAATACTAATGCAATAACTCAATTTTTAAAACGGTGATAAATGACTGAAAATACTAATGTAAATATTTTTCTATTTTTCTTTCCAAAAAGACAAATATATACTTTTAATAGCTTTTACTGTATAAATAATGATGATATGAAATCTTTTTTTAATAAAATCATAAATCATACGTAGAAATTATAACAATTTAACATAGACTACGAACGGCTTGCAAAAGAAGACCCTTCCAAAATTTAGGTATTTTTCAAACATAAGTTAAAAAAATAGTTTTGTACAACATTATAGAACGCTAAACTTAGAATGGTCTTTAACTGAATTACTTTCATATTTCTTTGCGTATTAAACCATTTATCCTTTTTACTGGGAATATTTATTTAATAAAATTTAGAAGTATCTTTAGAGTAGTTTTTAGAGATTTTACCAAACAACTTATTAGTTGTTTAGAACCTTAGTAGTTCTTTAAGAGATTTTTATCAAACAACTTATTTATATCAACTACCGGTGAGTGTACCTGATTTTTAAAATTATCTTTTTCGGTGGAAAAAAATAATGTATAATGTTCCATTACGTTAATCTGACCAGTTAATATGATTTAGATCTTTACTATCACTTCTCTCTTTCGTTTCCCTAGCAGAATGCAAATTAGTTCGAGAGTATATAAGGTGAGATTTTCGGGTTGTAAGACAGAGCGTGTTTCTGCGTCTCAAGACCACGTTACTAGGTTAGCTAGCTCAGGTAAGACTGTATTCTTCGGTTCCGCATTATAGTTGCTGACATTTAAATTGAGGCGTTGGTAAGAAGTTTGATCCAATTCCACGTTAAATCATATCTGTAGCCCTTGGCTAGTAGGTTTTAAATTTGAAATTACTGTTACTTTAAGTTACATTGCCACAAGTGGCTGGCTGATTTATAAGCACGAGTCGTGTATTTATCTTCCAGTTCTGATTTAATAAAAAAGTTTGTTTTAAAACTTTAAGACTTTGCAGTTTTTTCAGACGAAGCAAGTCTGTTAGAAGTTTGAGTTTAGTTTATGCTAGCAAAGAAGACTAAATTCTATAAGTGTAACTCATTATTAGAAGTTTCTGGAAGCTTCCTCATTTAAAAAAAATATTTGACATAAAAATGATAGAAGAGGGGTCAAAATTCAATATAAATATTTGGTAATAATTTAACCTGATCCTAGTGATTTGAGTTACGGATATGTACTGCAAATGAATCCAATACTAAAATAATAATCATAAGCCAGTCGTAGCAGTTTTTAAGTAGGAACACGCTAAAGAAATTATACAGAATTTTCACCGTACTGATAGCTAAATTTTACAATTAGATGAATTAAAAAGCAAACTGCCCCCCAAAAAGAACAAGAAAATTTTAATTGTAATTGAATTAGAAATGTAGACTGGTAAACAATAACTGTTGCTTAACTTAATTCAAAACACTATATCATTTTCTAGATGGAAAAATTAATTATGCAATTCTTGTTGAACTAGCACACGATTCGTTAGTAGCTGGAAAAAAAAAAGGGCTTAAAAATAGTAATTTTCTGTCCATTTTAATACTTATATTTAGGTAAACATATAAGTCTACATACTTGGGGTCAGCTTTTGGTTGTTTTCGGCAATAACTTTCTTTTTTTTCTTAATTGTACCTGCCATTAACACACATAGATACTTTATGATAAGCAATTTTGCACTAATTTATTCACCATTAAAAGTAAACCACCTGTGCGCCAATAGCATTTTACATGTAACTCTAGTAACAAAGATTGTTTACAAATCAGTCACAAATATCTGATAAGAAAACAATTTTTACCACCAATTTATAAAACAATCGTTTCCAGTAAACTAAAATGTGAATTTGATCGAACATTTACTGGAAACTGAAAGAAATGTCCAACAACAGTTTTCTAGAGCCTATTGAATTTCCTTTCATGCAACAGGCTTTATTTAAAATTTTAAAACACTCCAAGAGGGATGACATTAAAAATCCACAGCATATTTTTCACAAACACTTTTCATCAATGAGAGAAATTATATATACCAAGATGTAAAATATTTAATATTCAAAGTACAAATTCCATTTTAATCTTTCAAACTCTGAATTCATTGCGGTCTGAAAAAAAAACTAAACAGATATATTTCTTGTCTGTAGTGGCAGAAAAAATGATCGAAACGTAAATGAAACACAATAAATAATTTCTGACAGTCTAGATTTCAAAAATTATCAACATCATTTTTTTGAAAAATGTAACGATAGCTTTTACTCCTATTTAAGAATTAGGAAGTTTAGAAAATAATAACACATGCTTTCTCATTCTTTTCAGTTGTTATACTACCATTAAGAGAACAGAAGAAAAAAAATAAACAATATACTAAATTGGGACACAACAGATTACTATTACGATGCGAGAAAAAATTACTTTTTTTAAGAAACAATTTTTAAAAATTTAAAATTTCTTTTGAGAAACAATAACATTATATATTTGGCAACACTCATTTTTAAAAAGGCGTGATTGCATCGATTAACATTTCATGCATAAATATCATGACTAATGTATTCATTTTTTAATTTCGGGTTTTTAATTACAGTGAAACATTGTGTTTATAGTCCTTTAAGTTTATTCATTGTTCGTCTCTGTCCCATTAATATACGAATATTTCATTTTTATATGATGCATAATTTTAGTTACATTATGCTTCTTCCCTGACTTTTCCAGCATTATTTTTTTTCGCAACGCAAGTACTTTCCCCGTAAGTTATTTCTGTCTCTCGGTAACAAATGGAAGTTGTACATGGGGAAACCAGGGGGAAAGGTTTGGTTAGGTTAGGTTATTTCAATATGGCAGAGCACACAAGAGCTATCTGCCTAATGCAAGGGTTGCCTTCTGGTGAATTTTCAAGTTGAATATTATTCGCATGACACATGGAGAAAACCACAAGAAACACCCATGCCACCAATCCATTCACCTCAGTTTGATGCCGGGCCGAACTACCAACATTCAGTGCTCATAACTATTTTGCCACTGGCGGGGGTGTACTAGAGGGAAAAGACGTGAACTATCTCAGAATGATTTTATAGAGGTGACATATATTGGAACATCGAAGGGGTTTCGTTTAGAAGAATAGAATAGATAATGGATTGTGCTAACCAGATAAGTTTGCAGACTGGAAACACTTGATTCCTGCGTCGTTTGGTACGCACATTTTAAGTCGACTGCTATTTATCCTTTGCGCTCTTATAAAACCTAACTTGGTGCAAAAATGTCTAGAAAAGGAAATGCATTTTCATTAAATAACAAAAGTTTAAAAAAAGCAAAGACAAGAATAGAGGATTGGCAAAAACATAATTAAAGATAATATGCCTTGCAGTAGAACTGAAAACAAATATTTCTAACATAACAAAAATAAAGGATCAGTAGCTAAGGATCATTTCTTAGAAGCTGCGTGTGGCGACTGTTGATCAACCAGCGCACGTAGAAAGAGATCCAAGCATTGGCTTCAAAGTCGCAATGCAATTTTGGCTATGCAACACAATCTTGGGTTTCCAACCCCCAGACATCGATTCAGTCACAGGTATGTGGTGGTGGCAATGAAAGCTTCGCATTTACAATTAGCCACAAGATAATACAACTTAGATACTGATACTCAAGAGCTAAGCTGGTCGGTCCCAAAGCTTCAAGATGGAAAATTTCCCGAGAATGTGGACATTTTTCTCAAGATTTCAAAAAGTGCCGTGCATCAAATATACCAGTAAATGAGCCTATGCCAAAGCGAAAAGAAACACACACATGTCTAAAACAGATAAAGAACATTTTTGTGTAAAGAGAGCAAAACTATAGACGGATGGGAAGACAAATATGGTAAGCAATTTATTCCAATACTTAACAGAAACTAATAATCAATAAGCTGTTGGGAATAAATGAATTAATATTCAATAAGCTGTTGGGAATAAGTTTTCAGATTGGAAACACTTGATTCCTGCGTCATTTGGTACGCGCATTTTTAAGACGACTATTATTTATCCTTTGTGCTCTTATGAAACCTAACTTGGTGCAAAAATGTCTAGAACACAGCAAACCAATGATAGCAAAACTTCTGCAGAAAAGTTATGAGTTGGGTATAGGTGATGGAGTGATTAAAAGTATTTCTGAATTCCCAGAATGACTTCTTAATACGGAATACAACCACTTCAAATTGCGATACAGCAACTACAGTCTCATAGAACACTCATTACCCAATAATTCAAGAGCTCTTTTAAGCAAATTGTTCCATTTCTCCTTCACAGCAAGGATTACATTTTGCTTGTTTTCCAGCAAATGACTGCAAGCTGCAATTAGTTTTCCCGTAATGCTCCATACATGCTCAGTAAGGCCAAGGTCTGGACAACATGCAAGCCAACGACTCCACGAAAATTTTCACTCTTCATGAGATACTCTATCAGTCTGTATCGATAAAACGTGCCATTATCAATAATAAAAAGAAGTTCTTTTGCAGTAATATAACAGAATAAGGAAACAAGGCATTCAGTAACCATTTCATAATAGTCATTGCCTGACATGATATCACTATCCAGTCCCTGCATTCTAAGTAAGTCCATTACTCAAGATGCTGCCTCACAAGTTTACCCAAAGACTATTATAACGATACCTTCCTTTTATTTGTTCACACCAACAGGACCAGACAAACACTCCGTTAGTCTGTGCCCTGGCACGGAGTAAAAAATTCGAGGGGTGCAAAATTGGCAAAACAAAATGAGAAAAAATTCGATATGGAGTTTTTGAATTAATTAGAAATTTCTGTGGAAAACAATAAACAAGTTGATGAAAAACATAAACAATCTCATCAACTAAGTTTTTATGGATTAATGGCCACAAAACTTTTAAGTCATTACTCCAGTAACAGATAAATACATCTGGCAACAAATGTTGGCCTTTATAATGGTTTAAAAATAGGAAATATTCACAGTAGTTCAAAACTTAGGTTAGGATATACAGATAAATGTGTAAAAAATATCTGACTTTTCAACTTTTCTGTAATTTTTCAGCCTATGATATATTTAAATAGATAAATATTTGTTTATAGATAGTTCATATTGATTTCCATGACAGATCTGTTGAGTGTCAGGGGAAAATAAATATTTATTCTGTTCACGCAAATGAAACTGATGGTTTTTATTATTCCTATAAACTTAATAATTGCGTGTGAACTTTATAAACACAGGTTAAAATTTTATTTATTAAAGTAATGTTAGGAATTTGAATTTAAATGTCTTGATTTTAACAAGAATATTTTTGTATTTCTGAGTGTAGCATTTGGTTTTTAAAGGTAAAAAAGTACGATTTTTGGTAATATCGGAAACCTGGCCATAGTTCACAACTTTAGCCCTACTGTTTCTTTATTTAGAGAATGCTGGATGTTAAAAAGAAATTACCTGGGAGCCGCTTCTGAAATGAAGACTAAAGACGGAAGCACCCTTAAAAATACATGCTGTGGCTTTAGAAAAGTAGAATAAATTTTCAAAGATAGTTCTACGGCAAGTACAAGTGAAACAATCAACGATTTGAACAGTGTTGAAGTTGAGATCGTTGAGGACGTCATTGTTTACACCAAGCAGTCTTCATCAATTTCAGCATGATCTTCACAGGTACCTGATCATGTTGAGTAGCAAGACGATGAAGAGGAAGAAGTAGAAAAAGCACTGCACTTGCAGATGGAGACAGATGAAGGTCATACTGTCATTTTTGTTTTAAGTTCTGATCAGAACTATGGCCTGAATGTATTTCTGATGCAGAAAGGATTTGTATTTTGGAAGCAGGTCCAGCGTCCAGGAAGCAGGTCAGAGAGAGATTCGGCGACCTTGCTGGCCAAGGTAATATTCGGCAAGCACTAAGCAGTAGAAACATTTGCAGTGTGGGGGCGGGCATAATCTTGCTGAAATGTAAGCCCAGGGTGGCGTGACATGAAGAGCAACACAACGGGCCTTAGAACTTCGTTGACGTACCGCTGTGCTGTAAGGTTGCGACGGATGACAACCAAAGGGGGCCTACTATGAAATGAAATGGCACCCCAGACCATCACACCTGGTTTTTGGCCTGTCTGCCGGAAGACAGTCAGGTCGATATCACACCCTTGTCCGGGGCGTCTCCCGACTCGCCTTCGCTGGTCACCGGGTCCAGTTCAAAGCGGGACTCATCACTGAAGACTATTCTACTCCAATCAGTGACATTCCAGTGCAAATGAGCCCGACACCACTGCAAACGGGCTTGATGTTATACAGAGGTCAATGGTAGTCGGCGCAAGGGGCGTCGTGACCTCAGCCCCCTTTCTGTGAGCCGTCTATGAATGGTCCTTGCGGTTAATGAAGCACTAGTTGCACGTACGATCGATGATAATGATGCATCTGGGGCTGTGAGTGCCGCTCTGATGATTGCTCGGTCTACACATTCTGTCATTTCTCTAGGACTACCGCTTCTTTCTTGACGCTGTGTGCGGCCATGGTTGACCCATTCCTGCCAACATCGTCTAATAGTGGCATCGCTCCAGCTGAAATGTCGAGCCATTCGCTGATAAGAACAACCGGCTTCTTTGAGCCCAACTACACGACTTCTCGCAAATTCTGACATCTGTGCATATCGTTCGCGCACCTGTATGCGAGGCATAGTTACTGTAGACCAGAAGACAGAGGCTCCATTACCTGGCTGACTAATATGCCTGCCTTACACAGATTAAAGCCTCTGCTTCCAGAAGCCATTGCTACCAGG
>KK115843.1:0-65898 GCA_000611955.2 Stegodyphus mimosarum | reverse complement strand
GCACCACATTTGCCACGTCGCTGATTTTGGACAGTCCCATTTTGCCATGCACGGTACACTTTTACCAAGGCGGCACGCGAACAGTTCACAAACTCAGCCGTTTCGGAAATGCTTCCACCCTTGGCCCGAAAGCCAATGATCATGCCCTTTTGGAAGTCGGATAAATCGCTTCGTTTCTGCATTACGCCAACGATTGAAATGTTTTCCGAAGCCCTCACACACCCTTTATATACGCTCAACTGCACTGTGCTGCCACCTGCCTTCTGTGATTGGTTATTTAACTCTGACATGGAAAGTACGTGGTGGTCACATTAATGTGACTGCACTGTGTAGAAATTGGGGAAGTTATTTACTAGCAAGTTAATTATAATTCTGCCAGACTGAAAAGATTTACACTTGCTATGAACTGAGTTACAAGTGTTACGTCCTAAACGCTTAAATAGGCATAGACCGTTGAACACTGAAAGGTACACATGTGCATAAAATACAAACATGTAGACTTGTAGTCATATTCAAACATGTGGTTGAAGTATGGACAGCTCAAACAAAATAATATGCGAGGAGATATTAAGTAATAATGCATTAGCCACATATAAGATATTATGTTGAGACTGATACACATTGACAAAAGCTATAATTAAGATCATAAATAAGAATATATACACTGTAAACACAGTAAAAGAATACAGTAGTTTGCCATTTTACAGTCCTAAAAAATATAATTACAAGAGTTACATCCTAAACACTTAAATATGCATAGATAGTTGAACACTGATAGGTACACATGTGTATAAAATACAAGCATGCAGATTTGTAGCCATGTTCAAACATGTGATTGAAATATGGACAACTCAAACAAAATAATATGCCAGGAGATATTTTGAAATAGATACGTAATAATGCATTAGCCATACATAAGATAATATGTTGAGATATATACACATTAACAAAAGCCATAATTAAGATAAAGAATAAGAACACGCACTGTAAACACAGTAAAAGAATACAGTAGTTTATCATTTTACAGTCCTAAAAACATAAAATAATAAATAAAAAGCGAAGAAAAGCACATATGTTGCAGAACAGGAAGAGAGATGCATCCTCTTGAATGCAAAAAAAAAAAATGAATACAGTATTAAACATTACCATAACAAGTGTGTAACTTAACAATATATACTTGAATTTATACCATAAAAACTACCCTCATAAGGGGTGCTGGTAAGGAACATATACAAAAGTGCGGCTGTGCATATTAAGAAGAATAAATTTAAATAAATTTGAAATATCTCTCTGGGCTGCATTGCCCTATAAACCGCTGCTCTCACCTCTGTTAGAGCCTACTGCAGCAAAAGTTATTGCACAGTATTTCATCACTTTGATCAATTGAGTCTTCGCTGTACAGTTTTTGAAAAATACGTCTGCCCAGTTCGGCCAGTACGTTGGGAGTGGCCTTCGATAGTGAAGCCTCTGTGTGTTAGGACAGGTGAAAACATAGTGGTCTGGGTCTCCGACATCTCCACAGGTACATCGGTCAGTGTCACTAATCCGAAAGCGATACAGATAGGACATAAAGGGTCCGTGTCCTGTGAGGTAATGCGAGATTTCACTATGCGTCGCCAGAAGCTTTGTACCAACCTTTGGTACAAATTGATATGTCCTCCTACCCGTATTATCCATGTTCCAGCGGTCTTGCCATTGTGTCATAACTTTCTGCCAGGTCACTTTCTTCAAGTATGACCAGGGGAGTTTTACGGACTGTTCTACTAAGTTTGTATTGTTGGCCGCTAGTTTGGCCAGGCTGTCCGCTGTTTCGTTGCCGGTTATTCCGACGTGCGCAGGAACCCAGTTTAAATGCGGGCATAGTCTTTCCGGTCTTTTTAGTAATAATCATCGTATCTGCAGAACTAAGCTGTTCCGATTGTCTACACCCAATATTGCCATAAGGCTTGAGGCTGAATCGCTATAAATGTGGACTGCGTCATTCACATATTTTTCCGAGTATTTAATTGCTTCCTTGAGGGCGAGTAGTTCCGCTTGATAAACCGTGTTGTTCTCACCTAGTCTGCAGTACCATACATGCACTTTAGTGTCCGATTCATAGACGCAGAAAGCACAGCCCGTCCCATTCGATGTTTTGGATCCGTCTGTATAGAGAGAGATTGGATTAGTGCTTGGTCCTGAGCGGTTGATCCTAATATGTGGTTGCAGATCTATTAAGGCCGGGTGGTCCAGATGTATAGGCCGTCGAGTTTCATAGTCATCTGCCTGAACGAAGGTGTTTCCTACTGTGATATCTTGTCTGAGTCTGAGGACTCTTGAAACGATACTCTCTCTCTCCGCAACTAGATCCAAAGGTGGTGTGCCAGCCAGAACTTGCAGTGCAGAGGTGGGTGTTGTGCGGTAGGCTTTGCATATTAGTAATAACTGTAGGCGTTGGATAGTGTTTAACATTTTCCGCATGCTCGTGGTTATCTGTCTGCCCCATATCCCCGCTCCATATAACACTATGCGTTCTGTAATGGTTTTGTACCATATCCGTAATATTGCTGCTGGTGTTCCCCAGCTAATTCCAGTGGTCCTAAGCATGGAGTTTGTTAGATGGAGACAGCGCTGCTTAGTTTCCTTCAAGTGTGGCATCCATGAGAGGTTATTACTCAAGACGAAACCCAGATATTTTAGGGTAGTTACACACTTCAATGGCTTGCCTTGCAGTTTTACCGAGGGATTACGTTTGGGTACCCCCTTGCGTCCTATATACAGTAATTTTGTCTTTGTGGCCGAGATGGTCAATTTATGTTCTCTGGCCCACTCCTGGAACTTATTCACCGCTATCTGCGTCTTGGCCTCAATATCTTTGCGACCTTTGACGATCAATAGGAAGTCGTCGGCGAAAGCCTGCAATCTTATGTCTGTGTTCTCTTTGAACATGTCTAGAGCAGTATTAGCCACTATATTCCAAAGAGTAGGTCCCAAGCACGATCCTTGGGGACAGTCTCTGACCAGCCTTTTTGTGACCACTCCTTCATCTGAGATAACTTGGATATATCTGTTTTCTAGGTAGTTCCTGAGTAGCCTCATGATTTGAAGCGGACATTTCAAATCGTCTAGACAGGCCATAATGTCCGGCCACCATATGTTATCAAATGCACCCTTAATATCTATGGATACTATCAGCGTATGGCAATTATTAGCTCTATTTTCTTTTATTTGTGCTAACAATGCCTCAACAGCATGCTCCGTGGAAATTCCCTTTCGGAAGCCATATTGTAGTGGGTTAAGCGCTTTGCTACCATCCAAAAAGTAGTTAAGTCTCTTAAGAATGACTTTTTCCAAGACCTTGCTTATCGAGGGTAGCAGACTAACTGGTCTATAGGCTGTAGGATCTGACCCATCCCTACCCTGTTTTTCAAATAGGGCAATTTCTGCCGTCTTCATCATGTCAGGAAAGGTGCCTACTCTCCAGCAGGCCTTAATTAACGTGGTCAATAACTTTGGGAGTTCTCTATGTAATATCTTGATAATCCGATTATCTAGTCCATCTGGACCTGGTGCCTTGTCAGGAGATAGACGTGCGATTACGCCAGTTACCTCTGCTTCTGTAGGTAGGTACGGATCGTTGTTTCTCGTATTCCATTGTTTATTTTTAAATTTCATTCTCTTTTGATGCTGTGTGCCATCATCAATTTCCTCTGGGTCTGAGACAAATAATGCACTCAATATCTTATCTAGAATCTCTGTGGTACACCCCGTGTCTGGACTTAGCTTGGCGTTAAGTTGCAGTGGATGGAACACTTTATTTGTGGCAATGCGTTGGACTCGACCATAAGGTTGACTAATGTTTCCACAATGAACTCTCCATGATCGGAGTTTAGCAACTTTTATATCTTTTTTGAACTTAGCTGTTTCCCTCTTATAGTGCTGAAAGAGCTTATTTCTTTCGCTTGTTTCTGATGTTTTTTGAGCTTTCCTTCGATGTGCCCTTATTTTATTACGTTTCATCCGTAGATCTGGTGTCCACCAGCTAGTGACGGCCTTTTTCTTAAAACGTTTTGTTTTGTAGGAAGCTGCTGCTGCCGTTGTTAACATAGAGATTAGTTTTCCAAAACCGCTCTCAAGCTCCATAGGGGTGTGACTTCTTTCAATTTCTTGCAGTATCTTATTAACCTGTGGCCTGAAAATTTTAATGAACTTCTTATGGGCCCCATATTTTGTTTTAAAACGTTGCTTCGTAGCATAAATTAGTGGAAGTTGTAGTCCATACCGAATATACCTATGATCACTGAGGGACACTGGAGAGACGCTCCATTACTTGCCAGTTGGACATAAATGCTACTAATTGCGTGGATATCATAGTGATATCAGGCCAGCCTTGCGCTCTTGGAGTTAAAAAGGTTGGAGGTGCGTCGGTATCGTTTAGGACGACGAGTCTGCTGGCCGCCAGAAATTCAAGGACTGCCTTCGCCAGAGAATTTTCCATCTGTCCTCCCCATAATGAGCTGGTAGCATTGAAGTCCCCGGCTAAGACATAATATTTGTACTTGATAATACTATGAACATTAAGCTCATTTAGCATTAGGCTGATGTCTTGACTAGGAGGGAAGTAAACTGTGGTTATAATTATTCGTTCTCCAACCGTGTCCATAGAAATCGTTATTGTGTTTTCTGTTTGATCTAGCTGAATGGGTGAAAGCGGTCCAAGGTAAACTATGGCTGCATAAGAATTAAGTGACCTGAAGATTTTCCCTCCTGAAGGGACACCTGGTATGTGACCATTCGTTACATATGGCTCCTGAAGCAAGAGTATGTCTATGTCCAACTTTTGCATTACTTCAAATATGTGTAGTGTAGCCGACTGTGCCCTTTGCAAGTTACATTGTAAAAAGGACAGGCCAGGTAAATTGCGTAACAATGTATGCTGTGCCTCCATTTCACAAGCCGTGTTCATTCCGTGTGCTCTGGTAGTTACTGTCTACCAGAGCACACGGAATGAAATTCGTGAAGAATTTATGACCTGGAATCGTAATTTCTCCCCTTAAATATCCTGCCAGTTGCGCAGATCAGATGCGCTGTAACGACAACCATTCATTCATTGGTAGCCAAAATGTAAAATTTTGGATTTTCCGTCGAAACCTGTATGCATATCAATTTGTGTCCAATTTGCTTTATATCTTCTCGGTGCGTCGTTTTTTTGTTTTTGTCTAAGAGTGTATTTGAGACTATAAATATGATTTCTCCGACTTGAAATAAATTCAGAGATAATAAAAAAAAATGTTTTGTCAAAGGACGGTTTTCAAATCCAGTATCAGGCGATGAAACTATGGTTACAGAGATGAAGAGTAATGGAACCTTCTGGAAGTATGCATAATTTTCCAGAAATATAATAACCTGTGATGCTAATGTTGTCAAAACCACATACAGTTGAAGAATTGACTGAAAACAGAGTTTTGGATAAACATCGAGCTGCTAAATTAAAGAAGAAAGATAAAGGCGCCATCCACCTTTCTCCTAGATGCAATGCATTAGGATGCCATTCAGAAATTTCTGTGTCATGATAACAAGTGATAAAACTTTCCGAGTATTTAAATAAATTCATAGTGCTTTGCTTGTGGCTCAAAATAAAATGGCCTGTTAGCAAATTATTTGAAGACTCTGTTTTCTCTTTAAAAAGATTTTAAAATCTGAATAATGTTAAAATATTCTTGATAAAAATTAGTTCTTTATTCAAGATGAGTAACTGAAATAAACGTGGGGTAGTTCTTATTTCCCTGTGAAAATGTTGCACATTTTAAGTTCTTGCAATTTTAGAAAAGAACTATTTTAACTATTTTAAAATTATACATAGTAGTTTAAACAAACTACATGCAGAATGATAAAACTGAATTATGTATGTACAAGAATGCTGAATTATGTAACTAAATTATGTAAGTAGGATAGTAGTAATACATTAGCAACTTTAAAATTTCTACCATGAAATATACATATCACATGTTGACGTAAAACTTTGATTATATTTTTTTTTCTGACTAAAAGACTTATAAATACTTACATTATTTTCCCCCAAAAAGTCATAAACATACTTTACTATACTGAATTCCTGTACTCTTTTTTTAAACTATATTTGTTAAAAATGTGAAACATTGCAAAAACATCTGTTCTCATCATATTGCACCGAAACCCAAAAATAACAATATCAAAATGCGTATTTGCTGAACATAGTATATAAATATCCTTATTAGTAACTGTTATGGGATACAGAATAAAATTTATGTATTTTAGTTGTAAAACGGTAAAAAATATCAAGTTCGAAATTTTTACAAAATACACATTATATTTGTATATGTACCATTTTACTTTCATCATCATCGGCTTTAGTGGTGTTCTTTTCCGTAACTGAATTTAAAACAGCTTCATGTTTCTTCTTTTTTTTCTGTACTTTAGTTAATTTTTTAGTACCACATGAAACAGATCTTTTCATCATCTCCTAAAAACAAAACGACAGCTGTTTATAAGATGCAAATGTTGCAGTATTACATTGTTCAATATTTCAAAGAGCAGATTTAAAGTTATTTCCATGATTATGAGAGTAGACTTTAGTAAACCTGAATTTAAAACATTATTTTACCCAATTCAAATTTTTGTAATATTCTGAATTCAAGAAGTGAAAGACAGCGATTACTTAATTTTAAATGTCAGTTTATTGAACGTTCATTTTTTAAAGAAAAATTAATAAGCAACTCAGGCTTCATCTCTCTATATATACAAATTTATTTTTTCACGCAGTCTTCAGTTGCATAAACACTTAAAATCAGATTAGCCAAGTGTTAACATGTTTATGTAGAATAGTAATTACACATTAAAATAATATACACTAGCAAAGGATACACAAACCTGGGATTCATCGATTTGATTTTACATAACTACAGAGTCTCTATGAATGAATATATCTGTTCAAAGATCTAATGTTCAAAAGCAAGCAAGAAAGCAAAGGATGTGTACAAGGGTAGATTAAGCCAATTGGGAGACCAGTAGTGTAAAAAGGTTTTCCTAGAGAAGCGTCTCAGATCAATACTTCTTTTTTTACACACTTTAAAAACTCTCAAATTTTCCCGAAACTATATTTCCTCATTTTTCAAATGTTTTAAAAATTCCATATTTTCATCATTTTTTAGAGCCAAAAGGCTATCGCCTCAAAATTTTCACGCAAATATTGAATTTCAATCATTTTCAAATGTCTTCATAGCCGAAAGGTCACAAGTCTTTCAACTTCATCCGAAAATCTTAAAATAAACGATTGAAATTCAATATTTTCATAGCCGAAAGGCCTCAAATGTGAATGAATAGTGTAAATGAAATGTTTCAAAAATTAAATAAAAGATTACATAATTGATAGCCTATATAGCCGAAAGGCCTTCTAAAAATTTAACGACACAAATTTATAGCCGAAAAGCTATCGCTTAATAAAAATTAAAGTAAGAAATATAAAGATACAAGAAAGATTATTTTAAATCTTCTAATTTATATATATATTGTCCATCTACCTTCCTATAGTTAAACGCATAGTTTCCATTATTGACTTCCTTTATGGATTTATCAGAAAGTTCACCCTGTTTTCTAGCAAGATAATATACTTTTGCTTTATCATCCACATCTAATTTAACAATTAGTGTTTTGGGATAAGATCTGAGATTATTGAATTCTTCCTTCTCTTTTTATTTAGAATAATATTTTAAAGGGCTAATGCTTTCAGATAATTTCTATTTTTAAAAAGATATTTGTAATTTCTATATCAACGGGTGGTACATTATCTATATGCATTTCTAATTTATCATCTTTTTTACCTTTTAAAACAGTTAAACAAGTACAATAATATAAGTATCTAACTCCTGACATAGATTCTATTTCACATCTTTTTGTACTATCTTTTGTTGTATCAAAATTTATCTGTAATTTAAAAAAAATACTAGCTTCTATAAAAAAGTGAGTATCATAATCATGTTAATTTTAAGTTTTAAATTTACATTGAAATAATAACTTTTAACCTTTTTAAATATTATATTATGAAGGCTAACTAATTTATTTTCACTTGAAACAAATATGGCGTTATCTACATGTTTTTTATTAATAGCATCCATTTCATTATGTGGATCAGCTACATTAGTTATAATTTTATTGTTTGCATCATAATTCTCCTTCGTCATTAATGTTACTGCAATATTTTCTAAATATCTTTTTTAAACTACATGTTTTTCATCTAAAGGATCTTTAACATTATCTATTCTTTTATGTTTAGCCTCAAATACCAGACCATCATTCGAATGTAAATAATTATCCACTTCTTTTCTAAGGTTTTTATCTAAAGCTTGCATTTGCTTTCCTCTTTCCTTGTAAGGATTTATATTTATTTTAAATAACCAGTTAAATTTAATTTTAAGTTACTTTCCTATAAGCCTTCATTCCCCTAATTGTCCGTGACAGAATATTTAAATTTGGTAGCACGCGTAAGGAATGCAAATTCTACCAGAGGGCGAAAAAGTTTAAGTATCGATGTTCGGGTAGGCAAAGTTAGAGAGAGTCCGGAAAATCACTGTGCGTGGTTGTACGCAAGCTTCCGCTTAGCAATTATTGCCGTTTAGACGTGGCTTAATAGCTATTATCTTGCTGCCACTAGACTCATCTATGCGCTGTAGGATACAGGATTGTATGAGCCGTGTAGTTTAATTCTACTACTTGTAAATATCTCCAATTTTGCGTTTGATTCTACTGTTTCAGTTACCGCCCAAGTAGAGGCGCAGTATGTTAGCGTCAAGTTGACGCATTGTAAATAATTTAAAGAGTTTAATAAAGGGAAGTTTTAACCCTTCTTCGGTACAATCACTATTTCTCCAGATTCCACACAATAGATAGACAGTAGAACCTTACATCTGGCGCCCGAACATCTTACTCGGATCCAATGGCAAATAATCAGGACGGACAATCATCCTTACAAGAGACAGAAGTCGTTAGATTCGATGGTGACAAGTCTATTGGATAGATTTGGCTTTTTTATACACGCGATGAGAGCGTGTATAAATCAGCGTGTATCACCTGGACTGACCATGCCGAGTGCATCAGACAAAAGGTGAATGATATTATTCATAGACTATACCCGCTACTGGGATGAAACTCAACTCTAGCCTTAAATGTAAAAGGCATATTTATGTTTCTGTTATCCGACCAGTGATTACCTAAGCTTCACCTGCCTGGGCGACAATCTCCCCAGCCAGAGTTAAAATTCTGCAGACTCTACAAAACAGAGTGCTCAGAATAATCACTAATGCTCATTTCGTCGTGAGCACGGACATTCTTCATAGGGATCTTAGAATCCCGCGAATGCAGGACTTGCTCAACGAAATAAACGAAAGATTCTTCAATAAGGCACTAAATTGCCGGACTGTTCAATGTTCAGAGATCTTTCAATACGAAATCTTAGATAATGATAAACTGCTCAGACCGTTCGTTGCCCACTTACTGGCAAACGAAAACTTTTGCCCACTTACTGGCAAACAAAACGAAAACAAACGAATTTTCACTGATCTGATTCAACATATGTATACAGCCTTAATTTTTTCATTTTTACTTTTCATTGCAATATGCATCTTTATTTATGTTTAATATATTTGAATGGATCACTGTGCTTTGTCAAAACTGCAGCAGCAACGGGCGCAGTCAATATCTCGGAGGGTGACCATCCGCGAGAACCATTCGGAATGCTCCCGCTACTTCTCCTCCCGCATTGGCTGTGATACATCACATGACCTCTCCTTCTCCCGCCTCAGCAAAAAAAACCTCTATGTAAAGAAGGAAAGGCTCCATAGACGTAATGTAAACCACTTTGTCTGCAACGCCGCCACAAAGAAAAGGGAACATTCGCCAAGGGATTTGGCGACGGAATCTGTTGGCGAGAATTTCCCCTCTGTGATATGCCGGTTCTTTGGTACCTAGTCGACATTTTCGCCCTCCGCGACGTGTATAGGAAATTGAGGAACACGGGTTAAGATGAATCGTTCTTTGACTTGTCGCGATAATTTAAACTCGGAAATGATGAAATATTAGGTGAAGTTTCACTTTCACTGGCTGTTGAACTTCCATTGTCCATATCGCTACTTGAAACCAAAGAACCTATTCTTTGTTTAAACTCTTGCTAAACGTAACGGTCGAACCTGTCCAAACAAACTTCGACATTCAACTTCGAGCTTTGGCGCCTTTTTGGCGACAGATATTTCACGCATGCGCAATTGTTTCCCCTTTCGTTGGAAGGGAGCCACTTCTGCTTCTGCGAAGTTTTCCTTCTTAACAGTACATATTCTTTGCCTCAGCGCTGGACCTGGAACCTCATTTCCTCCCGAGCGACGACAGATGAAGCTGCGCTGCTCGTCTCCACACGGTGAATCATCTTCACCCCTCTTTTTCTTCCCGACCTGAAGTCGTCGTCCCGTGGACACAATACAAATCCCGCTCATCACTCTCAAGTGCCGTTTTTACGGCAATATTTCAACTGAGCTGGTAACGTCGCGCTTAGCGCGATAAACCAGCATAAATTCAATATTGGTATATTGGTATTCTCAGTGTGAGAGTCTCAGATGACTTCGGCTCGGTTCGACGTCCATCTGACTAGCTAGTAATTAAATTTTATGCCTTAGCGCTGTTACTCTAATACTTATTGAAGTAATCTAAGTGCGTTAGTATTAGCCAAATCTTGCTACGCACCATTGATAGTTTAGAATAGAAGCCAACCTCGCGTTTAAAGCTCTGAGAGCAACGACTACTTAATTTCTTCTCACTTTATTTTAAATTATTTATTTGTTCAGTTTAGACGCAAGTGCGGTCATTATTTTCTGTTATCCCTTCCGAGTTGGGAAGTGGCTGTAAATAGTGGTTTAATAAAAGGGTAATTTTAAACCCCTCTTAGGTGCAGTTATTCTACCACTGACAAGAACATAGCTGCATTCAGCTCCCTGTTCGAGATCAGGACTTTGAAACGGTTACGACAATGTTCGCCAAAAGCATGCACAGAACACTCAGTCCTGACAATTTCAGAAAAGTCCGATTTTGTGTCATAATACCTATATTAGGACAAAGCTGTACATAAATCTAATATATATCCTAAGTCGCGCTTGAATTTCGTCAGTCGGCCCAGTAGAACGGGAGATATAGAGCTGTCCCCCCTTTTTTTTCCCAGTGTACATCCTTGGTCGGAAAAGTTCCAAGACAATTGTTTTTCTAAGTTAGCAGTTCTAAAACGGAACAAATGTTGTTTTTACGTTACTAGGTATGTATTCTTACTTGGCATGACATTGGCCATGTTTCCGCGCAAATTTACTAGGTGGTATGGTTGTACTTAGCAATACACTATTCAGATTGTTGTCGCATTCCTTAAGGTAACACAATGGATGCTGATTGTCAGCAAAGAGTGAACATTAAGTTCTGCTTTAAGCTCCGCAAGCATATGCAGGCGAGGCACTTTCAAGAAGTCGTGTTTTCGAAAGGTTTTGCGAAGACAGAAATTCAGTGCAAGAGAATGCCAAAGCTGATCGCCTGTCTATAGCACATACTGATGCAAACGTGCAGCGTGTAAAGCAGTTATTCCAAGAAGACCGTCGTGTAACTGTGCGTATGATATAAGTAGAACTGAATTTGAATCGTGATGTGTGTCATAATAATTTTACGCGAAGATTTAGGGAAACGGATACGTAATGCAACAATCGCCCCTCGCTCACTAACAGATGAACAAAACTGTTATATTTCTGCTAAACTATTAGATAGATTCAGACGTGATCCTACATCTGTGTCAAAGCTTAATGTGATGTTTTCTTGTTTCCATGAGTGAAAAGGTGACTGAATGGAAAGTTTCATCAAGATTATTGCAGACATCTAACGGGCTGTGACAAATGAGCTTGCAAGCATCGCAGCTGAAGATTTCCCTGCTTGCTTCCAAGGTCTCTAGAAACGTTGGTAGTTGTGTATAGATAGCCAAAGGGATTATTTTGATAGCAGCTAGGGTCATTACTTGGTAAATACAATTTTCTCTTTTTTACGACCTTTGTCCCGGAATTTTTATGAAAAAGGATGTATATGTTTCTTACAAACTTTGTTCTCGAATTTTCTGACAAAGGAGAAAGAAAAAGAGTTTTAAATATAATGTACATTAAGAACAACAATCAAACATAGCGAAAAGCAAGTAACAGTTTAAAAAATACGTAGTACAAGCAAACAAATACTCCAAAAGTTTATTCGAAATTTAGAACAAAATTTTAAAAAGTTATAGATATAAAACTATTAAAAACGAGAAGACTTACTTTTTGTTTATTTACAACACTTTCCACGATGTTCTTGGTCCTGAATTCACACTTTTTCACTTTACACCATGCATCAAACATAGTAGATTTCAAGTCAAAGGCATTGGAAACATTTATATTATCATCTCTTAAGTAAGAATTCACTTTACAAGATTGTTTATGAATATTTGGGCTAAAATTAATAAAAATACAGGATTAAAAACTTTGTCTTAAGATTCCAAATTTCAATCATATTCAGATACTAATATTAAAATGAAAAGTCATAAAAACATACCTTGTTGGGAATGAAACCATATCTCGTTTTGTACTAAGTGTTAAATTTTGTTTTCTTGACAGTTCTGTATTTTTCAAAGCAGCATCTGAAAAATCATAAAACAATGCTGAACTTAAAATTCTACAAATTAACCTCGAGTGAAATGCTATCAAAATACTATAGCCAGCAGTACTGTAGTTAGTATGTGACAGTATAACTAAAGCTTAGAAATTAAGGATTAAATCTCTTTATATTTCCGTGTTTAGATTATGTGTCTTTGTTTTGCTTTCAACACATTAAACTTTACCACTTATGCAAAAAATAGCAGATAGCAAATGCAAAGAAGTTCCTTTCTCCTACCCCCCGCCACCGATATAGCGATTGTTATAAAATAATTTCTTTAAGGTATTCAGCAAAAATCATTCCATGCAGTTCCAAAGATTCTTGATATATAAAGCTTATGATGTATGAAGACTTTCCGTTCAACAACAGGCACAGTCCTATGACTCGGCATCCTAAGAAAAAACAGCCCATCTGCTGTTATATTATGGAACACTTAATTTTACGCTAATCTCATCCTAGTTTTAGACGAAACACAGGAAGTGATTACACTCATGTGTATCTCTTGAACATTCGTTAGAATTTAAATCAAACCACTGCAGGCGATCTTTTCCAAACTTTTGTTAAAAACGGAAGTGAGAATCAAGAATTCAATTGACCCATGAAAATACGAATTACGGAAGAATTGTAGCTTGATATATATGGTTTATTACTCTTGTTTTTTTAATCTCATGAAGGAGCGCAGGTAAATTAACATGATATGTTTCACTATAATGATCGCCGTATAATGTTTTACGTGGTTTGATTATCATCCCCTTCTAGCACGTTTTCGAAATAATTAACGAAATTAATGACAATATCTGTGAGTAATTTAGCAAATTCATTACGAATTGTTAAACCGAAAACAAATGGTCTGTTTCACAAAAGTTAAGAACTTCAGAAATTCACAAATGAATACAGATACACAAATATCGTTCTCCTACGGGAACACATGCGTGGTCTACATAGATCTTTTTACGCCAGCAATTATATTACTCATTGCCTTGGTCGACCTGATGTTGCCAGAAATGCACTTGGTGGACTCATAATATTAGTTACATGCTCTATCCCTAATTACCTCATTACAATACCACTACTTTTAGCCATCAAGGCCCTACCTATTCACTCCACGCTCAGTCACTATTATCTCAACCTACATGTCATCAAATAAATCTGCTGGAGAACAGTATTTACATACCTTATCTAACATGAACAATCGTGTGATTATAAGCACAAATTTTAATGCACACAACAGCGCTTGGAACTGCAATAATTTTAAGACGCTTGGTAACAAAATCTATGACTTATTCCAGGCCATCTTCTTTACTGCAACTCCTGACAACCAACAAACTATAGTACTGGCACTAGCCAGCATTCTTGACTTCTATTTGCGAACAAAATATCAATACTTAATCATATATTGAGACTACGAATGAAATTTCTTTTGATCATAACTTCATTGTGTTAGACCTCAATAATTATAGTTCACCACACCAAACAGCCCTTAATACTAATTGAGCTGGATGTGCCAAAGCGAACAATACCTATTGCACCTTCTCAACAATGCATTCCAGGAATGATTAAACGAATTAATTAATGATTTTGCTGACGAACTGCAAACTGCACTTTTTAAAAATAAGAAGGAAGTTTCTTCAGGCAAGCATTATAAAAATCCAACTATTCATGAAATGATTAAAGCACGAAGTCGAGCATAAAAACATGGCAAAAACTTGCAGCCCTGACGACAAAAGACTGATGAATCCATTGAATCATGAGGTCAGAACCCTTATCAACACTCAAGTATAATGACTAAACCAGATATTGAGAATCATTATCCAGCGATGATAATTCTACCTGGAGCGCCGTTTCTCAGTATAAAAGATGCTGTACAAATATTCTGCTACTTAACAGCCTTAATGAGATGGCATACATCGAGACCCAGAAGGCTAAGTAACGCGCTAAAAATACGTATCTCAAATTTAAATAATAAATATGCTAAAAATAGGCATCTGAAGCCTCACTAACAATATATCCCCTCCCCATACAGAACAATTAGTCGATTCAATTATCGCACGATACTTTACATGGACAAACGCAAAAATAATTTTTCTACTCATGCAATCAGGAATACTGAGAGAGGCGTTCTTAAAGAATACTGAGATAAGTTGAGAAAAGGAAAACCAGAAAGAACCACTGTCTTGAGAACATCCATAAGTAAATGATTATGCAACAATGCTCTTCAATTTCAACGAAATCATCATTTACATTCTCCAAATTCAATACCTCCCAACCAATTGAAAGCTGGTAATTATATTTTCGATCTTGGAAGGAGTCGCAACCCGACACCAAAGCACTCGATCAGTCTTATATCTACAGTCAGCAAAATTTCTGTCCGTATCACACATAATACGATGCTTACACCTTCTAGGTTTACGGCCACAATAAGCCATGGAGCAGCAACTAGCACAGAAGTAGTCAGCCCATTCTGGACAATATCTTCAAACCTGATAACAAATAATCCCGCATAAAGAAATATCAGAACCGGTGTTGAGCAATATTAGAAAACCACGGGAATGGATATAGAACCGCTGCCAACCGCCAAGGAAGTGGACGACATTGTTAAGGCATTAGACCCTAATAATGCCTCAGCTCCTGATGCAACAGACAATGGCATTCTGCAAGTCATTAACAGCACTCATCCGGTATTACTGTACACCTACTTAACTGAGTGCTAGCGCAGCAAGCATTTTCCAGCCGGCAAGAAGCTTGCTGGGTTGGTTCACTTAATTAAAGCGAATAAAGACCCTAATGTACAGACGCCCAGTTTTCCTACTGCCCGTACTGGGAAAAGCATTAGAGAGAGTTTTCCCTCAAAGACTGAAACATTATATCTGGTCAGGACAAAGTATAAGTGAAATGCAATACAGCTTCATTCCTAGCACATCGATGTATCACGCGCTGCAACACTTACGAAAAATGATAGCAAATAACATAAGAAATAATCAGCACAGTCTCATTATTACTATGCACATACAGGGCGCCTTCGATTTGTTGTGGTGGTCCGATGTACATGGGTTGCGCAAAGATCCTCTTTGACCTAATATAGTATAATTATCTTAGTGATCGCCGCTTACAAGCCACAATGGACACAGGTGTCCAGTCACGTTCAATCAACAGAGATTGTCCTCAAGGATCCTGTCTGAGTCTTTTACTTTGGAATTTTGTAGCTGACACAGCGCTGAATCTCTTTAACACAGACCCCCATACGAAAGTATTGGCTTATGCCGATGACTTTTTGCTGGTTACTAAAGAGCACAGCCGCACGGATATGAGACTATGGTGCACAAAGCAATAGACAATATGACCAAATGGGCCAAGGACCGTAAGTTAATTACTGCCAATTCAAAAACCTACGGTATGCTTATTTACCCAGCTAAGCGCCATCGAAGAACCCCGTGCATCAACCTTCAAGTCAAAAGTGTTAAAATAGTTAGAAACTTGAAATACCTTGGGGATATAACTGATGACACACTCACTTGGATGCCTCATTTAAAGGAGGTCAAGGGACAACTTCCCAGAATATTTCATTCCATGTTCAGGACAGCAGCACCAATATGGAGAGCTTCTTCAAGGATGCTTAAGACGTCGTACTCACAAGCTGCTGAGCGTATTGCGCTGCATGGGGCCTTCATGTGGAGCATAACTGTCACTACTAGAATAGAGAATCTGCTACGCTCAGCAGAAAGACCATTCCTCTCTCAGCACAAAGACCATTCCTCCTAAGCATTTCTCGAGGGTAGAAGACCTCGCCTACTAATAAATTAAATGTGATTTCAGAACTGCTACCTCTGCATCTCTTAATTCAGCGCGAGAGTGCAATAGTGAGAATAAGTACACCAAACTACCGTAACAAATACACCAAACTACCGTAGGCCGAAACTCCAGTGGGTACCTACCCACACCGGAATACTGGGTAGCGAAATTGCAGATGCAACAGCCAAAAGAGCAGCGATTGACCCCACGTTCGCACACTTGATGTACCTCTCTGGAGCTCGTTCTTACAAGTCGAGTTCGAAAGAGAATTACTGAAGCGTTGGCAACATCCATGGGGTACGGGGAATACTGGCAGAAGAGTCTACAGATTTTTCCCAAAAGTCGGCCAGCTTCTAAGAAGTAACTCGCCTCACTTTACTCAGTTCCTGAGAGAGTATGGACCCTTCATGACTTACCTGCATCGCTTTAGACGACGTGAAAACTACCAGAGTTCCGGATCACTATGTGTTCGTCACTATGTTCCGGATCACTATGCAGAACATTACCTTAGACAGCCAACAGCGAGCCATATCCATGCATGGGCTGAAGTTACTTCGAAAAATCGCTATGCTTTGAAACGCATATGCGATTGCGTTAATATCGCACGTACTATCTCAGACAGGCTGGAGTAACTTTCAACTGTCATCCTCATCGCCAGCACAGCCCCTGTATGTTGTGCACTTGTATTTAATGCATTTTAAGTTAGCTTTTTCCGTTCTTTTCTATTTATTCTTACTTCCTGTTAACCAACCTTGAATTGTATATATTGCTTTATTTAATGTATTATCTTTCTGTATTAGTAACTCTGTTAAATTGGCCACAGTGATACTTAATGTACTATTTAGCTGAATGTAACTCAGTCATACGTTTACCTGTATTTTAACTACCTACAGAACTCATTTATTCTTCACGTTGTGGAAGCCTAATAACAGTACTTAAGTTGTAACTATCTATTTACAATTCTATACATGTGAAACTGAAATGGTTCTCCTCACCCGCATAGCACCCTACTGTCATCCCTTTACCAATGACTCGTTCAGCTTTCTTTGCATCCTCAGCACTCGTCTTGCGCACAAAACGCACCAAAATGTGTTATGTGGACTTTTGAAAGAACTGCCACACCATCAGTTTACTTCCCCCCTTCGTCAAACATAGGCCTGTGAAGCCTACAATCCAGGAACTTTTGAAACAAAGTTAATTCTGTCAGCCGAGCTACCTGGCCGATATGCTAACTGCTCCAGTGGAGCGGCTGTCCTGCCGTCATGGAAGGAAAGACAGTCAGTCATATCCCGTAGGGTTAACAGTTTCATTAACGAAAATAATATTTTCCTCCCGCAACAGTAGAGATTCATAACAAAACACTCAACGAGGCATCAACTTTACCGAGTGATAGAATATATCGTCCAAGATTCACAGAACAGCAAAATCACAGAAGCAGTCCTTCTTGATACCTCAACAGCCAATGTGTACGGCTGAAGAGCCTTATTTACAAATTAATCGTGTCCTCAGTTTTCCTCAGTTCCAACTTGCCTTAAACTTAACAATACTAGCTCACAGCAAAAAAAAAATAATAATAAAAGTTTACCTTGATTTACAACTATTAAATTACAAAAATATCAGAATCTATGATAAAAGAAATTTCAGTTTTCACACTTTAAGACTCATCATCTGGAATTCTAACACCTCTTAGAAAGTTATTGTTAATACTATTAATACTCAATTACTTAGAACAAAAAGAATTTGCAATAATACTGACTTCCTTCAAGAAGAAATACAGAACGTTATTAATATCCTCTTAGAAAATCAAATTCCAAAATTCACAATTTCGGAAAATTTAGAAAAAGCTGGCATTAACTTTATTTTTTAAATTACTTGTTTACAGTGACATTCAATTTTTTACTCAAACCTGAAAAGGAGGTAACTAGTGGATGACTTTTATAAGTAATCTAATGTGTATATATAATTAAATTTCTCTTTGAATTTGGCTAAAATGATGAGAATTGCATTCTTTATGTATTCTATGGAATTTCTGGCCATTCGGTTCTTTTACTAAAAAAAGGGGCTTATTTCGATTCGTAAGACGTTTAAAATAGCTGGGTTGCATGAAGAATTACGACTTTTTTAACCCCTTTTTTATATTTCCTCTGCTTTTGGCCAGTTTTAAAATGCGAATGTTTAAAACTTAGCCGTTTTGGATGGTTTCTCTTAAAAGACAAGAATCTAAAAACGACGTCATTTTGACACTTTTTATCTTTTTCTATAGAAGTCCCCCAACCCAAAACAACTTTTCCGGAATAGACACCATTTACTAGACAACACGAAAGCGCAGGCTTTTTTATGGTTTTAAGTTCCCTGCAATTCGTTGTAGAAGATTTTTTTCAATTTCTAGTCTCTCCTTCTGCAAGGTTTATTTGAAATTCTGGCAGCCTATTAGGCGTCTGTATTTTTAGCAGTCGATATATCCTGCTGGCATATACGTATACAGAAGGCTAAGTTTGATTTCTTCAATAGCTTCATAGTTTTCACTGTAACATATTTGTTACAATTTTTATGCGAGATTTGCTCCAGATATAACAACTTTTTTCCTTTAACAGAACTTTTTATTTCGCAAAAAAAGTTGGTTCTTTTCCTTCGTTGAAATGAGCCGGCCCTTATTATTAGGATATATATACTAAGGTTGTACAATTTGATTTGAAATTTTGAAATTAAATTGATTCTTAAATTCGGTAAACAGAATTTATTTTTATTTTTGTATTGTATTTGGTTCATCTTTAGCCTTTTTAGGCTTTTTTTCTTTTTTTTTCATTTGTATAATTGTTTGTATTATATGAGTGTGAAGGCATGCAGGGAAAAAAACTAAATTTTATGAGACTTTTAAAATAAATTTGGTTGAAAAGAAAGTTGGAATAATTTAAAGCGGTTTAAAGTCTCCAGGAATTTAGTGGAACGAAACGTGTTATCGTCACTCATTAATCAATTTGGTTTAGGGCTCCAAAAAACTTTTCTCTTGACAAGTTCTGTTTCAAGCGCTAAACTAAGGAGATTAAAAATTTTTGTATTGTTTTATTTTAATATGTACAATTTTCCCGTTTTTTATATTTTTTCCTCTTTGAAGTGAACATTTTTGATTGCCATTTTGTAATTTGCTTTAATTTACGTTTTACCAGTTTATATTGTAACTCGAAGAAAATAGGATTTAATCTACAAATATTTAATACGGCATTTTCTTTTTCGTTCCGATTTTTGAGTATTTAATTTATTAATGTCTCTATGCACACATATAGATTAATTTATCACCAAACTGGAGGAAAACACTTATTAATATTAACAAAGTCAACAACTAATCCATTCCTAATCTCGAATTACGATATTTCTGAGAAATCCATTAGGAAAAGACCTACTATACTTCTACGTTTTCATTAAACACAGTTTTAATTTACTACTTCAGTTTAATTAATTCCTCGATCTAATTCCCACAACCCCAATTCTTTCAGGTATTTGGCCCCACCAGTGGACAAGCGGTTAAAGAACTGCAGAATACAGTTAATTCTTCCCGGGTTCGAGAACCAAGGCGAAAGGGCTGGCTGCAAGGTTAATTTTCGTGGTTTTCCCAAATGTAACGTAAATACGAGATAGCTTCCCTCAAAAAGTCCTTTTAAAGGAGACATCCCTGTCCTTAGGCAGATAGCTCTTGAGCGCTTTGCTGAGTTCAAATAACCTAACTTTTCGGCTATTTCTTCAAAATTCATGTGGTTCCGTACAGGAAATATACACGAGAGGACAAAGTTCCTCATCAACACAGTAAAATCTGTTTTGCAGACATGTCGCCTGTTATCATTTCATAGCTAGATTTTGTATCTAAGTTGCTCTGAGCTATTAAGATAGATAATCAGAGCAATCAAAGCAGATAACGTGATTTGTTTCCAATAAGAGACTTCCATCGGTCTCACAGCAAGCATCATAATAATATGCATAGCAAGTTCCAATGCCTCTGTTTTTCCAGGCTTAATTTAACAAATAAGCTTTTATAATATTAATAGTAATAATAAACAGGAGACTTAATAGCAGAATAATAGAAAAATAATAGCAAATGGTAATTAACAATGCCAATAAAAATGCAAAATACGAAAAATACATAAAAATTGCAGAGTAAAAAAAAATAATAAAATTAATGAAACGGACAATGAAAGCAGTTCATTGTGAAATATATTGTAAATATTATTGCGCTTTACGGGTTCGTGGATTTGAGAGTATTCGATGAAAACACGATGCAGAACAATAAAAAGCACAATTTATTTACAAGAATCACTATTTACAGCACAGTTCCAAAATTAACTTTAAAAGCGTCGAAAATCTACAATAAATACGCTGAAACAATCAGCAACACAGCTTCAGGCTGTAACTGTAAAGGTAGCTTCACGGCGACACTAAACTTATAATAAACACCGTGGCACAATCACCAATACACTGTCAAGCTAAACTGTAAAGTTAGCTTCACGGCAAAGCACTATCTCGATCGCTTTCCGTTCACAAAACTCTCGCGTAGCTTAGCACTCACAGTAAGCAACGATTCTCACAACTCTTACACTTAATCACACTCTAATCACACTACTTCACAATCTTAGAAACGCAAGGGTTTATATAGTTTTTCTTTAGGTTCCACACGTTTCGAGAAATATCTCGACAGGAAGTTATTCTAGAAGCTTCCCGATTGGACCATGGGATATCGCCAATTTGGTCGCCAAATGGGCGATAAAGTCGCCAATCTGGCAACCCTACCATACACTATTTTATGGCAACCCTAGTGCTATGCCGGAAAGCTTACATACAGGCGCAACCGCCGAATTTTTCGCAACAATATATATTATCATTCATTTATGTAAAAGAAGAGAATAAATTTAATACTTCATACATAGCATAAAATATAACATATGTTACTGATAATTAGATTTATAATAAAGCATCGTTTTAAACACATGAAAGGGGTGGGGTGGGAATTATACTTTCTAAATATGCAAAATCTAATATTTATATATAGATAATTAATACAAAATTATTAATTATGTAAATAATTCATTGATATAAAATTTTATGTATTAATAAAATAACGTAAAATTATTATACGTTACTTGCAAAAATTTTAATGATTTTTAAATTAACAGAATTCTTTTAGCATTACAAAAACTACAAAACATTTATTTTCAGTGGGAAAAATTTGAAAATAGTTCAGCGGGATTTGAATTCACAGTCTGTAGGTTCACGCATAATTTAAGCATGTCGGTAAATGCACCAAGCGATCGAGCTAACTAGAACCTAGTCTGAAAGCTGAAAAATCGTTAACAATAAAATTTCAGAAATATAATCAAATGCAAACAGACGACAAATTAAACTTTTCTTATTTCTCGGACTTCTAAGAACATAATAATAATTCCCCTTAAACAGGAAAACATATTATACCAGATTTAGTTACATTGTTAAAAAATGAGGGGGGAAAAAAACCATCGACGTATAGCTTATAAGGTATTTTCTCTTTCCACCGCATGCCTTCGTGGTGCAATTTGAAGTATACCTGACGCACATTCGAAAAGTCCAGGGTTCGAGCCCCGGTGAGGACATAGCAAATTTTTCTCGTCTCCTGCTTCAAAATAACCTAATGACTCTACAGCTTAAAATAACAAATCACTTTTTTCATGGTGGAAAAAAATAAATATTCTATCACTTATAAAGAAATCCATCGGAAATTATGATGTGAAATAAATGTCGCATCATAAATTAAGTTAATTAAAATAGCAACAAAAAATCCAATTAGCGGCATATGGCTAGTAAGCAAAACGTTGATTAAGTAGCCGCTATGGCTTTTTGGACACATGAATTCCATATGCAGTTTCACTGACTGTTGCATCTTCGGCAACAATGTATCCTATTATCAATAATGAGCAAAACTCCTGGTGCAGGCGCGCAGATATGTATCTGACGCGCCGAAGTTATGTATCCCCGGGTAGAAGGGCAGATGCAGGGGCTGCACGCGTCCTTGGAGACATGTTTTCAAAAATGTTTCTGATGTTAATAATCCCGTAAGTTAAATACTCAGGTAGTTAAAAGCAAATTATATTCAGATATTGTTAAAAATACTCCTGTTAATAATCCCACGTCCAATCCTGCTATCAGTAAAAATGTTACTAATCTCAATACATTATTAGATATTATCGAATTATTCAGAGAATTAGGTAAAATTTCTGAAGGGATCTCCCTCAGAAACATTCTTAGTAAAGCAAAAATACTAGAGAATCAATCTACTACCAATGCTATAGACAAATTATTTATTGTCTTTTCAATATTTGAGGATATCTTTAGTGCTGCGCACAATAATTAATAGACTCTGCTGACCATGTTTACATGCACTTTATATGTACTTATCTTGTTGATCACAATGTTATGTACTTATTATTTCCACCTACAATTTCACAGTTAACTGTATCCTTGTATTTTCGATATATGTTGACACATTAATTACATTAATTTATTAATGTAGTAATAAGTAATTTATATATTATAATAGAACTTAGCGATTTGTAATGAATCTTGATAACCATTTAAGCATCCATTGACTACGTACTTACTATAATATAATATGTGCTACTGCTGTAATTCATGATGCTTTCAGAGCGTTAATAGTTTTGCACATCCTTATCATGTTTCTCTTAGTTACCCAGCTCACTTGTCCACCAGTTCGACGATGTCGAGCTTTTTCCCATTCGATCTTCCCTTAACGTAATGCTTTACATTCCCAGCTTCACTTATTATCATAAACTCATAAATTATTAATATATACATATATAAATTATAATGTATATTTTTAGGTTATTGCCTTTTATCATTCGAAATTTTAAATCTTTCTACAAGGGCTAGGGATTCTGCCCAGGTACCCTGGTATCTCAAACACCGTTCCACTGGAGGAGAAATGTTTTCTCATGTAGACGTGCCTTTAGAGATTTCCCTCCTTTCGGTAATACTTGCATTAATTCAAATCCACTCTTATCTTCTAGCCCAAAGGTCTCAGACTAAAACTGCACGCAGGCCGAATGCATGATCTGAAAGCAGCGGACCGGTCGGAATTTAAAAAAGTTTTAAAGAAAAAAGTAACTAAATTTTAAGTTTCACTTAAGAAATACTTATCAAACATAAATAAACAAAAATAGTAATAACGGGAAGAAAAATTCAAATTTATATTTATCTTCGATCTGAAATCTACAGATTGGTGTCTACAAAAAATTTATTTTGGTTGACATCGAAATGGACTATAACCCTCTTTAATAAAAAATCAAGTTATTTTCAAGTCGACTTTTAAAGGCTTCGTAAAAGATCTAGCACAGTTTTAATTTGGGAACTGTAAATTTATCCGCCTCTTTAAAGGCCACTAAGACATTCGTATTCGATTTTTTTAAGATTCTGATGAGAGTTACGGAAGGGTTTTATTCGAACTCATTATCTTGTTATTTTTATCTTTACTGTTACTTGTACTTTCGTTGGTTTCCACCGAAATGCTCTTTAGTTAATGTGCAGGAAAAACAGAGTTTTTGAAGTTAAAAGAGAGCATTTGGAGAGAAGTTAAAAGACAGCGACTGCTGGCCGTCTCCGAACTATTGTCGTTCAACTTCTGAATTTATCTGAATGGGCTTTAGCTTTTGCTAGCCATGTTTGCTGCCATGATTTGAGGGGCTTGAGCCAAAACATATAGTGGACTTTGCCTTGCGAATTTATACTTTATTTGCTTAAGATTATCTTAACATTTGTGTTCTGTTAATCCCGTAAGAAGCGGTGACTTGTACTACACGAGGTGGATAGTTCTGCTGAATTGAAGAATTAAATGAAAAGTGTTTTAAACTTTCTTCTGAGTTATGTGTTATTTCACTAGAAGATGAGGCGATATGTCCTGCACGTAGCCAGAGTTAACATTTAAGACTGATTCCATACAATTTCACAAGAACTCAAGTTTTGCGTCCGAAAGATTTGATATCCAGGGGGTCTAGTGCAAGATTGAGCTATATCTTCACATGGCAGAACATACGCTGATACATATTATTACACGAAGAAACAAAATTTTCACGGTATATGAGTTAAAATGAAATATGCAGTCCAAATGATTTTCAGAACCAATACAGCAGTATAAATGCATTCAACCAAGCTTGGGGAATCTGCTTATATTTATCAAAAATGTATTCAATGAAGATGATGATACTTTTGTCAGTAAGAGCAATATTTGCCAGGATGACTCTTTTCACTTAATTCTACAGTTTAGGGAGTTAGATATTTAAAGTATACATAGTGCATGAAGTATGAATTCATGCATGAGCATGATACAGCAAGCATGAGAATACACCAAACCAAGTCATTTTTGACCATTAACTTAATTGACCATTACAGATGAATGCTTCTAATGAATTAGAACAGATGTACACACAGATTTTCTTTTACATTAGTAATGCGCACGAAAACAAGAGACCAGTACACATATAAAAAATTCATTACAAAAATCTAAAAGCTTGAGCTCAGTTTAAGCTTGAACTTTTTCCTTTGGGTACCTCTGTTGGTAATTTATTGTTAAATAACTTATTATGAGCAACTGATATATGGGATAATTTCTGTTTCACCTTGCTAGTTAAACCACAAATCACTTTCACTTTCAGAACACATACTTTCCCAATTTTCAGTCTTTCCTAAGATATTTTAATAATGATCATCTTTTAAAACTACTGGCAGTTACTGAGGTGACAACGCGCCACTTTCTCTTGCATCATCACTCTTAAATTTCTTACACTTCTACCTCTTTCGCTGCACTATGTTTATACTACTGAAAGAATCATAAACACGATAAATTATAATCGTGTTGCGATATAACATACTACTTCATATGAGCAGGCTAAGGCTAAAAGGTTTTGTTTCATCAGCAATAAATAAAAGTAGGAAATAGACAAAAATGATACAATAAAATCCATTTAAGAATTCAAAAAACTGTGTTTTAAAACTATCGAAATGAAATTAATTTTGAAAGAGATATACATTCAAGCATGATTAATATTCATTACATTGCCATAAAGTTAAACTTACCACTGAAGTTACAGAAATTGTTCAATTGCTGCAGTTTATATTTATTCAGAACAGCATCTTTCTGAAAAAAAGATAAAAATAACTAATAAATATTTTAAATAATACATAAGTAAGACAATAACATCTTACTATACTCAAAATGTTGACTCTTAAAACATTTCAGAACTTACTCTGAAATGTAGTTTAAAAAAATCAGTTTTGTTTTTATATATATTTAGACTTCATTAGAAAACAATAACTAAGTACAGCTTTTGCACAAAGAATTTCTATAAGTAATCATGATCAAAGTCCAGGAGATTATCTGACTGGAAAAATTACATCACTTTTTATACACGGTATCTTTTACACATAATAAAATAGAACAAGCAAGAAGCAAAATAGAAAGAGTTTATCAATACTAAAATCATAAACCATGTTAATTTCAAATTATTTAGTACCAAGCACCATTACCAGCATTTTGTACTTTTTTGCATTTAAAGCAGAAAACCTTCAGTCAACGTAAGCTGGGAAACTTAAGTCCTCAGATGTAATAAAATGAATGTACTATGATCCACCTAATATGATTCTTTTGAATGATGTTATGTAAAAAGTTAGTGAATAAATTATATTTCCTTAGTGATTAATTTTATCGACGGACCAGCTTCACTGCTTCGTTTTTTAATTATTTTATTAAGAAAACATCATATACAAATATTTACAGTGAAGCGAAATACAATTTAACTGTGAGCTTCGTTTTACAGTAATTGCTCATGTCAGAGAGGTTAGATTTCTTTTCTCTATCTGCCTCAATCGTAGGAGGCGATCCATTGGCGAGATTCGTTGGCGTAAAATGCGCCAACACCTTCTACAAACAACGCAGTTTTTATTTTTATTTTCATTCGTAAAAAGAGCTTTTGATTTGTGAGAAGAGAAAGAATTCTTGTTTACATTAATCTCACTTCCGGCTGCAATATTTTTATTTATAGATAACAAAACTGTGAAATTATTTGTGATTATTTAAAAGAAGGCATAATAAGCATCGTAAATCCTGATACACCAGAAAATACTTTAAATAGACCTATATATTATTTCCCTTATCAGGCTGTGCGGAAAGAAAGTAGTTTAACGTCGAAAACTAGGATCGTCTTTGATGCGGGTAGCCATCAAAATAATGAACTTTCTTTAAATGACTGCTTACGGCCAGGGATTAACTTAAATCCAAATCTTTTGGACTTACTAATTAATTTCAGATTGAACAAAATTGCATTTTGTTCAGATGTTAAACAAGCTTTTCTGCAGATTTGCCTCTCCGATGACATAAGGACGCAGTTCGTTTTCTTTGGAGTAATGATGATCCATGTGTTGATAAAAGGCACAATTTACAGACTTATCGTTTCAATCGAGTGAATTTCGGAGTCAGCTCGAGCCCATTTCTGTGCAACACTTAAAACGTTTTACAAGCAGACGTGGCAAATGTTTCAAAATTTATACCGACAATGCTACTAACTTTGTTGGAGCGAATTCAAAACTGAAAAAATTTTATAAGCTCATTCATATCCCAGACAAAGAATTAGCTAATTATTTTACGCAAGAGAATATAATTTAAACAGTTAGAAATGATGTAAGGTTTTAGTTTAAACTAACAAAGTTTTACGTTAATTTCTCTTTCCCGTGAGCTCTTATTTCAACTTCTCGTTAGAATGAGCGCGCGTTTCAGCTTTATGCTAATTTGAGTTGGAGCCAAGTTTTGTATTTAAAAGGTTAGCAAGGAACTTCTCAGTGTGAGAGAGCTTTTAGTCTCAGATCACTGCGGCTCTGTTCGACGTTCGCCTAACTAGCTAGCATTTAAATTCTAAGCCTTAGCGCTGTTACTCTAATACTTATTGAAGTAATCTAAGTGCGTTAGCATTAGCTAAATCTTGCTACGCACCACTGATAGTTTAGCCTAAAGGCTAACCTCGCGTTTATAGCTCTGTGAGCAACGACTACTTAATTTCTACTCACTTTATTTTAAATTATTTGATTGTTCAGTTTAGACGCAAGTGCGGTCATTATTTGTTATCCTTTCCGAGTTGGGAAGTGGCTGTAAGTAGTGGTTTAATAAAAGGGTAATTTTAAAGCCCCTCTTACATGCAGTTATTCTACCACTTAACCACAGTTATTCTACCACTTTCACTGAACATAGCTGCATTCGGCTCCCTGTTCAAGATCAGGACTTTAACACTATCACGACCATGTTCGCCAAAAGTATGCACAGAACACTCAGTCCTACAATGATAACTGCAATTTTTCCACATTTATTTTGCCAAACAACTGGAAATGACTCTATGTGAAAATAAAAAGTTCTGGATGCAAAGAAAGAATAGAGATCTTTAAAATCTCTTTGTCATCAGTACAAAACTTTGATCTACCCACACACGTTCAAGTCTTACAAGAGTTCGGCATCACCAGGCACAACTTTTTTTTAACCCTTTAAATTTTAATACAATAATCTGCATGTTAACTGTTGATAGAAAACTGACTTTTGATATTATACTAAGTTGATCATTAATTAAATTAAATGTATCTCCGTTACTAGCCGAATTTAAACATCAAACAGACAGAGAATTGACTTTTGATATTACACTGAATTAATAATTAAATTAAATCATATGTATCTTATGTACTAGCCATTTTTAAGAATCATACAGCCACATTAATTACAAAAAACTATACAATCAAGAAAGGAAACCTTAAAGTAATTTATTGAGCTACGTTTTGATAAACTAAATGACGATGAGCTATTACATTTTTACGTTATAAGTTTATTAAACAAATAAATTCAATTTATAAAATGCGCACTGAAAATTATCTTTTACTTTTTCAGAAAACCATTGTTTCAAAATTGGCTTCATACTGTACTGTATGTGAAAATAACATTCTCCTTATATTAATAATTAACAAAAACGTTGATTTATAAAATTATTTCAAAATTGTATTAAGTTTCTTGGATAACAATATTTAATCGAACCATGCAGCTTCCTGTCGTGTGTCAGAATTGAACCAGAACCCGAGTACAGATATGGAATTGTAAGCTTCCACCATTCGCTGGCATATACAGAGTGGTCATAAAAAACTTCCCCGATATAGGAACCCCTACCAGTGAATCCGCTCAACCGATCGAAATAAAATTTCAGATATTGTTATTTGAAGGTATGTGCTCGAGATTGTGATGATTTAAAACAACAGAGCTCTCCTGGTTACGGTTACAGTGAAAAAATTTCGAAATTTTAGAATGGCAACACCTACTTTTTCCTGCGCAAACTTATTAGCACATTGAAAAACCATAAATGGCATTGGAACGACATACGTATGCCGAAAACTGCCGACGTGAAATATTTGCAAAGAAAAGTATTGTAAAGGACTAGTGACAGCACTCAGAGGAAATGAATGACGCACTTCGCATGATTCACAGGGATAGGCAGTAAAAGCACCCATTACAGAAGGACATGTGCAAAGCACTGCTTATGGAAAATATTTAATAAGCAGGGTGGAAAGATTGTTTCTTCAGTCAGGTGTTTGAACTTGCTAAGAAGGTGACACTTGCAAAGAAACAACGAGGTGAATTGATGCAGGTGTTTTATCTGAGCGGAGAAAATGCTGCCGAAACAGTGCCAGTTTATAGGCGAAATCACAAGCTAAGATGAAGCCCATGTTCCATAAAAACAGTACGTGATTTGGTAAAAAAATCTGAATAAACTAGATGTACACTGCGCAAAAATCCTGAAATGTTTCAGATTTAAAATTATGTCCGTTAAATTAAATTACGTCCGGGGCGTTTTTCAAAGTTTTGTGTGTTACCTTTATTTATTAAATATCATGTATCACCCTTTATTTATTGAATATCGCACTTAAACCATAAAATTCAGTTCAACACCAATATCGCAAAATAATTTTAAAATGAGTATATCTTTAGCATTTCTATTACACAGTTCCACGCGCTTTAGATAAAAAGGTCCCCCCCCCCGTAGAGAGTTGCCATTGCTCGCTTTTAAATCGTTTGAGTTTGTTCATCAAAAATTCGTTAAAGTTTTACAAAATCTGAAATAGATAATAAAACAAATTTCAAATTCGAGCTTCCAGATGCGCATATTCGGGTGGAAACGCACGTTATTCAAAATTGGATGGCTCTAGGTACCGTTGTCTTATCACATTTGGAGAAATATACATATATTTATGCAGATTCTTCATTATTTAATTTCTTTAACTATAATACAGGACTGCAATATTTTGCGGCAATAGTTTGAAAAGTGATTCAGACTTTTCATGTTTCCGACGCAAAATCGCAAAACGAAAACAATAGTCCTTCAGGGACATTAAAAAAAAAAAAAAGAAGAAGAAGAAGACAGTTCTATATCTCCCGTTCTACTGGGCCGATTGACGAAATTCAACTTGCGTTTTTCATGTCTCGAAAGCGCGACTTGTGATATGCATTAGATTTATATATAGCATTGTTCTAATATAAGTATTGTGACACAAAATCGGACTTTTTCTGAAATGACATGAAAATTTTTTTCCATATTTCGATTCTACGACTCAAATTATGCCAAACTGTCAAGTTTTGTGAAAATCGCACGAGTAGTTTTTCAAAAATAAGCTCTCAAAATTTTAGCTCCGCCATGTTAATTGAATTTGATATATATTTATTAATATCTCTTTTTGTATTAAACTTACTTGATTCTTCCTTTCACATTTCGAAATTTAGGTTCATTCCAAATAAAATTCGCCTATTTTTTATGATTTATTTAAAAATAATTTTTATAAATTTTTCGAAAAAAATTTTGAATTATAATATATAAAATTTTTACCATCATCTTAAAGCAGATGTATTTCTAAGCATACTTGCAAAAAATTACAGTTTTGTATTCAAAAATTCCGAAGATATACGTGAATTTATATATTGGCGCGTTTTGAAATTTGGCATATTTGTTGAAAGCGATAATAACATCAAACGTGGTTTAGACACTTTGTTAAAATTGTTTGAAAATAGGAACGATGTGACTTTTTTTCCGCTCATGCACAATGTAAAAAGATAGAAACGATATGACATTTTTTCCGCTCCTGCACAATGGAAGGGTAAGGAAAATAGGTTCCCATATATTAAGAAGTTCACCAAGTGAATTACTCTTGGCGCAAATTGAAAAAAAATGCGTCAAGGTAAATTTTCGAATTTCTCCGTAAATGTCGCACCACATTTTACAAAATTTAATATTTAGGCATAATTTGAGTCGCAGAATCGAAATATGGAAAAAAATTGGTATGTTATTTCAGAAAAAGCCGGATTTTGCGTCAAAATACCTATGTTAGAACAATGCTATATAAAAATCTAATATATATCTTAAGTTGCGCTTTCGAGACATGGAAAACGCAATTTGAATTTCGTCAATCGGCCCAGTAGAACGGGAGATATAGAATTGTCCCTTTTTTTTTTTTTGCAGTGTACATGTGATAGACCGCTTTTCGGGACTATGTGCTCCAGCTGAAGCTGTTGCGGAAGTGCATAATACGATTACTGCAGGTTCATTGCCATACAGCAAGAAGTGTTGCCCGTAGTTTGGTTACACCGAAATCCACAGTTCTCAAGCTTCTACGCTCTCTTCTGCGGATGTTTACTTATGGATTCCAGCGCGTCCCAGATGTTGCAACGTTAAGACGAGCAAGAGCGTGTCGACTTTGCGAATTCTTTCATCATGTGATATGGTGGAGATAGCAGCTGACCGCTGAGGATATTGGATAGATGAGACGCATTTCTGCTTAACTGGGAGCGTTAAAGGCAAGAACTGCGTTCACTGTGCTGACGGAATTTATCATGATGTGGCACCAGCGGCTTTACACGAAACTAAAGGTGACTGTGCGGTGCGGCATCGCACGCACATTCGTTTTTGGCCCGTACTTCTTCAAAGAGATGACTTCCACGGGTATGAAAAAGTGCTCCATCACAACTGCTAGGTATACAACGATGTTGCAGAATTACGTAATTCCAGAATTGCAGCAGGGAAATGTCGTTAATAACATTGTAGGGTGCAAGATGTGCTCCTTCACACGTCGCAACATGTGTTAGGCAAGTGCTGCAACACTGTTTTGGAGATAGAGTCATCTTCTGTAACTTGGCAGTTTCTGTGCTACCGCGATCCCCTGATCTCACTACAATGTCGTAACACGGGCGCCGTAACTTTCGTGTAACGACATTTGTGATATAGGGAGAAGCATTATCATGAAGCAGTGTCACCCCATTCCGGAGTTTTCCCTGACGTTTTGCCTTAACTTGTAGCATTCATTATTTTAACTAACCAAGTTATTTTGAGTTTGAACTTTCCTATCGATATCTCAAAGTTTCAGTTGCTGCCCGAATTTAGCGCGAGTGAGATATTTATGCAAATCGCATATATCTGATAGCAGTTTCAAAGGCAGGAGTTAACGAGGAAAAGAGACAGAGTCTTGGATTTATCGTCGTAAGGCTGTGCGCGCAAATAATTCCTCTGTGTAGTGAAAGTTCGCCTTCTAGGCAATTGCAATTACTAGTTTTTACTCGTGAAATTCGCATTATTGCATTTCACTAAGAGTTAGGCTTCCCTCGCCGTCCTACTTAAAGTTAAACTTAGGTAATTGAATTGTTAACACACTTTATTTCATATTATTTTAGTTCAGCCCAAGTAGTGGCTTACTCTCAAGTCGGAGAGTTGTAATTATTTGAATTAAAGGGTCCTTTAAACCCTCCTTCTGACTTGCAGTTCTTCAACACTAAAAGACATAGCTTAGATTTGCTCACTGTCCTCCACATAGGGTTTGACAGCAAGAAGATTAAGAAATTAAATGTGAAACCTTATAAACTGTATGTCGTAATCTCTCCAGCGTTTGGCAGTGCCGTTCCCCAGTGACGAGGACTCTCTGGATCCTTGAAATCAGTAAGCAAAGGGCGCAAGAAATCAAAATACAGGGCAAGCATCACTTTTCCAGCAGTTGATTGGCTCTTCAACTTGGGACGATGGGACGATTAATTCTCCTTGCAATATCTCGAGTTTTCATTGAATATTCCACTTCTCCCATCATCTCGGCAACAGAGCTCTCAAGGAACGTGCTGCCTTCAAAACTGAAACGTATCAGGTGCTATCTATTCGGTTCGACAAACGGTAATCCGGTTCGACTTTTGTTCGGAATCCAACGCCCAGTGATATCCACTGGCTACAGACCTCACGGTAGCCTAATTTCTGCCAGATAATGTGTTGCATGCTTCAGAAGCTTATGTCGAGATACTTTGAGAACGCGCGAATGGAATTGAAACATTCCCCCTAATCGCATCATCAAATCCTCGCTTTTTGTTGTCTTTAATGATGTAGAGGACCTACCAGACCGACTTGCGTCTTGAGTCGAATCGCTACGACCACTGAATATACACTGGTATGCAAAAATTAAGGACGAGACGGTTTTTTCAATATAACTTTGTACAAAAGCTTTCCAAATCAACACATTTAATACCGTAAGATCCCCAATACGTAAGGACATGAGTAATGTAAGCAACACTTACTAATAGAGAAATCAGAGGGATAAAAAGAAGCTTTATTGAAAACGTAGCATGGAGCGCAATGCGACTGAAGGCCGAAACATCCCTGTGATGGGTGTCCAGCAAGAAACATCCGGTCTTTAACAGGGATTATGATCTCCCCTGACTGCTAGGCAGGTTTCACATCATTTGTGCATGCTGGACATGTGGCTGTTAACGAGCTGTTGAGACACTGCTGCTCGTTCCTCTTGTAGCACAAATCGCAGTTTCTGAATCGTTACTGGCGATAAGTTAGGTGCTGCCACGGGTCTCCCTAGTAAGTTCCGTACATGCTTGACGGGATTTAGATCCAGAGACCTTGCCGACCAATCCATGTGTTCAATATCTTCACTCTCCAACAGCTCTTCGACAGTAACTGTGCGATGAGGTGGAGCGTTGTCGTCCATGAAGAGGAACTGAGGACCCATAGCCCTTGTGAAAAGACGCATGTAAGGAAGAAGAACCTCGTTACAATAGCAGTCCCAGGTGACGAACCTCCTTGGGAGATATGAAGGTCGGTCCGGCTACCAAGCATTATGTCTGCTCGAACGAGAACTCCGCGACCTCCAAAACAGTCCCTTTTGATGATGTTGAAGGGGTTATTGCGTGTTCCCCGCTCTGTCCAGATGTGTATGTGTCTAGAATCGCAACTCAGACTAAATCTGCTCTCATCTGTAAAGAGTACTCGTCCCCATTCATTGTCTCTCCAATTCCGGTGTTCCCGGCACCACAGAGAACGCCTTCTCCGATGGGCAGGCGTTAGAGGTACACACCGTACAGGGCGTCGTGCAAACAGACCACCACCGTGCAGTCTTCTGGCCACGGTAAAACGCGATATCGGTCGTCCAGTCGCCTGTGTCGTGTGTCTAGCGATTTCTCCCGCTGTCTGCCGCCTGTTTCTTCTGGCCTGTAAGGCAATATACCGGTCATCTGCGGGTGTGGTTCCTCGTGGACGACCACTACTAAACCCCCGGATAGCTGTCCCTGTAGTTTGAAATTGTCTCCAAAGTCGTGAAACGATGCTGTGAGCAATTCCGAACTCTGCAGCCACACTTGTCATACTGCGGCCTTCCTCCAACTTCCCAATGATTCGACCTCCGGTAAAAGCATCCAGATGTCGTCTAACAGATTGATTATTCGCCATTTCTCGCTGAGGCAGCAACTCGGTGTGATTTTAACTGCTATACGGCGTGCCATCTCTTTGCCAGAAATACTGATCTTACACCGACAACATGCTTTATACTACTCAGACACTCCCCCAATACGTCTACCTGCATATCTGCGCATGTGCTACCGTACATCACCTTACTTAATCTCCTGATTGTCTTTCTGTCCGCTCTGCCTCTTCGTTCAGCTGATATGCTAATTTTTCGACTTCGTCCTTAATTTTTGCACACCAGTGTATAACACCATTGCACAACGGTGATTTTCGACAAACATGCTTCTCCATACACATTCTTAGTTCTCCGATGAATGTCTATCGGTTTTTGTCCTTCGGGAGGACAAAGAGAGCGAGAAAGTAACAGCCCGTTGGTTTTGTTTGGACGAATTTGGTAATAACGTCGCCATTGTTAGCGTTCGAGCATTTCTCATATTTTCTCCAGAAACAGACGAATGCCATAATAATCTCATGCCAAGATGTCGGTGCTTATATACGCGTATCGGGGAAGCACTAATTTGTATATAGGCCGCAGCGACGCTGTCAAACGGAAACGTCTTGATTGCCCTTAATATTGTTGCGAAAAATTCGGCGGTTGCGCCTGTATGTAAGCTTTCCGGCATAGCACTAGGGTTGCCATAAAATAGTGTATGGTATGGTTGCCAGATTGGCGACTTTATCGCCCGTTTGGCGACCAAATAGGCGATATCCCATGGTCCAATCGGGAAGCTTCTAGAATAACTTCCTGTCGAGATATTTCTGGAAACGTGTGGAACTTAAAGAAAAGCTATATAAACCCTTGCGTTTCTGAGAGCAGTCTGGTTAGATTGCTAGAGTGTGATTAAGTGTGAGGTTGTGAGAATAGCTGCTCATTGCGAGTGCTAAGCTACGCGAGAGTTCTGTGGACGGAAAGCGATCGAGATAGTGCTTTGCCGTGAAGCTACCTTTACAGTGTAGCTTAACAGTGTATTGGTGATTGTTCCACGGTGTTTATTATAAGTTTAGTGTTGCCGTGAAGCTACCTTTACAGCCTGAAGCTGTGTTGCTGATTGTTTCAGCGTATTTATTGTAGATTTTCGACGCTTTTAAAGGCAATTTTGGAACTGTGCTGTAAATAGTGATTCTTGTAAATAAATTGGGCTTTTTATTGTTCTGCATCGTGTTTTCATCGGATACTCTCAAATCCACGAACCCGTATAACGCAACAATATGTTTATGATATATATTAATTGTTCCGAGGAGAGAATTTAGTAGAACCATTCATTAATAATCATAGCTGGAAATTTGCATTGTAACATTGTAAATGGCTGACATATTAATGGCGTCTAACTAGACGTAACTTTTGAAGAATCACAACTCACTTCGTAATCCAAACATATTTTATTACTTGTTGATTACGTTATTCAGGTATATCTTACGGCACAGAACATCACAATGCAAATCACACACACTATCTGCACCGCACAATTTTAATTGTGATGCATTACATTTTTAATAATGAATAAAGCAGCCAAGCAAGAAACATCTTTTAGCTAGCAAGTGTAGGCAGCAAAAGAGTGCTTAATACTAGTTGCAGTAGTAGTTATAATCTCAGAGCGCTTTGTAGTAATCTTGCCCAGTGACTGCGCAAGAGTTTTTGCACAGCGGTTACTGCAGGAAAAATACAGATGCCTTGAAGGATTTATACTTTAATTAAAAAATAGTAATTCAAAGGTCTATTGTCAATTAGTTCCAATTAAGTTTAATTTGTTAATAAATTTCCGTTATATTTTTAAACCTTACATATTCTGACTCCTTCAAGGAGAAAAAGGCTTGAAGACAGAAAAGCCTTTTGAGAAAAAAGCATTAGCTTGTTGGAAAAGGAAGAAAAATTTTGTACAATATTTAAATTTCAAAAAGAAAATGAACAAATGGCTTCAAGAAGTAATTTAGAAATATTAGAAGAAATATCATTCTGTAAATTAAATTTAGTGTCCAACCTGAAAGTCTCTAAAATATAAGTTCTTGAGGTGACTGGAAGATCATATAAGAAATTCTTGCAGTCTTGTGAAAATCTTCCACAAAAAATTGTAGAGACATTAGGTATTTTCGGAAGAATCATACATGAAAAATTAGCAACGCCTTCGCCGGGAATCGAACCACGGACCTCTCGGTTACGCGTCGAGCATGCAGACCACTACACCATAAAGGCATGCGAAGAAGGTGGGATAAATACCTTATATACTCCCCCTTTTAAAGGGCGAATGGGGTTTTGAGGATCCAATCGCCAAATCGCGGTGGTGGAGAATCATCATCCACCACCTTTTTAGTTCGGGCGCCGGTGTAGAGACATTAGGTTATTTTGAATCAGGAGACATGAAAAATGAGCAACGCCTTCGCCGGGAATCGAACCACGGACCTCTCGGTTACGCGTCGAGCATGCAGACCACTACACCATAAAGGCATGCGAAGAGGGTGGGAGAAATACCTTATATACTTCCCCTTTTAAAGGGCGACTGGGGTTTTGGGGATCCAATCGCCAAATCGCGGTGGTGGAGAATCATCATCCACCACCTTTTTAGTTCGGGCGCCGGTGTAGAGACATTAGGTTATTTTGAATCAGGAGACATGAAAAATGAGCAACGCCTTCGCCGGGAATCGAACCACGGACCTCTCGGTTACGCGTCGAGCATGCAGACCACTACCCTACGAAGGCATGCCAAGAAGGCGGGAGAAATACCTTATAAAATAAGTATTGTTATCAATATAAAATGAAAATGTTTCAATTACAAAATTTTGAAATTCTATTAATACTTCTAAAAAAAAGCAGATTTTCTTTTCGTACAGCAATATAATAATTAATACACAGAAGTGAAAAAATAAGTATAATATAATAATAAACTTTGATTAAAATGAGCAGGCCATCACAAAGCGAATCAGCGTAACTGCTTGCTGATGACTGTGGGATACTTAAATATAACAGACATAAAACCTCTATTTCTTATAAAAGGTAACAGCTTTTAAGTGTTGTATGAAAAAATCAAAGTTTTCATTTAATTTTATGGCCATAAAAATTCTTTAAATTACGCACTTGAAATAAAAATTAAATATATAAAAATTTAAATTCAAGTTAAAACAAATAACTTGTATACTTAAGTTTATGCCTTAAAATTTAGTAAACAGAATCTAAAGTTTCCTGGCAATAATAATTTAAAGGAAACAAAACTTTTAGATAAAAAGAGGCCACATTTAAAGAAAAAAAATCAAATTGGGACCTAAAATTTTCTTAATTAAGGTTTTGAGTTTTCATAATTATTTAGGGAAGGCCTTTTTAAACTTATTACACAGAATTACAAATATAAAAATTTTGAATACATCAATTAATTATTGTACACAATCTCAACAAGTTTCAAAATTTTATAACTAATTTTCATTTCAATTAACATAATTTGAAATACATTTATTGAAATTGTACTAGTTATCATTATGATGATATTTCCAATTTATTTGTGTAAACTAAAGACCTCACAGCTTCCTTCAAATACCAACACTTCCATCTTATGGGCTAGCCCGCTTGAACAAACTGATGTATGAATAGTCGTCATCAGTGGCCAAGGAATGCTCGACAGTTACTTTTACAAGGTTTCCTTCATTGTTTAAAGGCAATCTGCCTTTCTTAATTCATCCCATTACACAAAAAAACTCTCTATTATATTAAAAAATAAAAATAAAAACAATTCTATGAGGAAAATTGCATTTTTCAATAAGATGAGAGTTTAAGTTTTCTCTTAATATATTATAGGTTAACATACAATTATCCAATTATTTTAACATTTATTTTTCATATTTTCATGTTATTTATCTGTATTAATTTCACTTTGTAATTAGATTATTCACAATCAATTTTACTGCAATTATGCAATTTCTAAAATTATTAATGTTTTAAAATTAGTTATATTCATTACAACAATACTCACTATTAAAATATTTTCTATATTCATACTCAAAAACCACTATTTGTTTATCACATCAATCTTTCAAATTATATCAGGCATTTAAAAATTCTTATCAACAATTCAAAATGTGCAACATAAATTTTAAAATGTAATTACTGGGTTTTAAAGAAAGTTTCCCGCCACCGCAAATATCATCCGCGTAAACAGTTCGCGTTGGCGTGTTCAATCATATTTTGTCAAAATATTTTTGGCATTTGAAAGAAAGAGACCTGCTTTATAAAACTGTATTGCGAAATCTGTAAAAATATACCGTTGTAACGAAGGCTAACAAACAGCCCCATGTGTTGCAGCGCCACCTTATCGGACACTATTCAAAAACAATTACGCTCGAACTAGTTAGTTCGAGTTTCGGCAGAGGACTGTTAACATGTACTTCTTATTTTGAGTAATATTTCTTTGTGTTACTTCTTGCTAGTTTTGTCGTGTAACTTTCTTTATGTAGTGTCTGTATATAATTAAATTCTTTTGTTAAATGTTAAAGTTTGTCTGGGTTAAATTTTACCAGTTTTGTTTAAACAATTTTACAGCTAGCCGTGGTCACAACGCTACACCGTTTCATTAAGTACAAGGTGTCTGAATGGAACCATTATTTACTTCCAGTTCTGTTCCAAAAAATCAGCTACAGAATGTCACCAAATCATGCGTACAGCGTTAGGTACTGATCAGGGCTGTGGAGATAGAGTTAGTCATGGAGTCGGAATCGGTGTTAGGTAGATTTTTGGGTAAAAGGAGTCGGAGCTGGAGTCGCTAATAACATGTCGACTCCGACTCCAGTTTTTGTTGACCAGTTTGAATTTGAAATGAAATTACAGTGAATTAAAAAAAATGACAAACTAAGTTCTTTTTATTTATGGGCTATATACATTAATAAATAGTTATTTTCTATTTTATTGACATATTAATAAATTGTGCTACCAGATTAGAACAATCATTTACTTCCAGCTCTGTCGCAAAATGTCACCAAATCATGGGTACATCTTTAGGTACTAATGTTGTATCATATGACACTGTGAAGATCTGGTACCGGAAGTTCAAAAATAAGGATTATGACATTCAAGAAGCAGAGCGCAGCTTCCTAAGGAGTTAGATGTTAGTGCCACGTCCATTAGTCGCGCTATGCAACGCATAAAGTTGACGTACAAGTCCAATCACTGGATGCTGCTTGAGCTGATTCAGGCAGATAAGGACAGACGTGTTCGGGCCTGCACTAATCTAATAGAATATCTACACAAGGACAAAATTCTCGGCCGGGTCGTCACTTGTGATGAAAAGTGGATTTACTTCAACAACACAGGCTGAAAAGGAGACTGGTCTACACCCAATGAGCCCGTCGGCAGCGTCGCAAAACGCAATTTTACTAACAAAAAGATGATGCTTTGAATCTGGTGGAATTGCCATGGTATTATGCACAAAGATTATCTGGAAAAAGGTAAAACACCTCGATAGTAAGGTGTACAACGAGATGCTAGTCCATGTTGACGCTGCTATCAAGGAAAAACGTCGAACGGAGTTCCGGCGCAAAAAGGTAATGTTCCATCACGATAACGCAAGACCACATATGTCTGCATTCACCGGCTGGACTCTGTACGGATTGGAACGGGATCCTTTGCCACACCCACCATATAGCCCGACATCGCTCCTTCGGACATCTACCTTTCTTCACACCTGCAGCTACATCTTGCTGGTGGTTCTGCCATTTTGCACAGGTCGTCCGAAATGAGATTGATCTGTTTTTGGAATCGCGGCCACCAAGTTCCGTCTTTGAAATACTACCAAAACGTTCGCAGAAAATCATAGATCTGGGAGGTAATTGCTACCCGCACTAAAGGTACTGCTTTCATGGTTCCCCCCCCCAACTTTATTAAGAACGTTTTTTAGCGGAAAACTTTCGCTACAACCGGATATTTATCTTAATAACCTTCCCTAAAAATAAATAAGTGTAATTAGGGAACACATCTTAAAATTTGTTACTTAATTTTATCAAACATAATTATAAAAAATTAAACCTTTCGATACCATAAAATTCTAATTTTATATTTTCATCAAAAAGTGCTATTTTTTAAAAAGCCAATGTAGTGACATAACAACATTATATGTTAAAATTTCACAACAGAACTAACTGATAAATAATTATTTTTAATACGATTGCAACTAGAGAAAGCAGAAGGGAAAATATTTTTCTAGCACACAGTTCAAGCACAGTCTTCAATCCTATACCGGTAAACAATAATATAATTTATTTGCTTGAGCCGGAGGAAGTTATGCAGTTCGACGACTTTCTAAATCACTTTTGAACATATTGGGAGATTACTTTGGATTAATTTTTTAAGTACCACAGCAGAAGAAGGCAAGGTTTATTTCTTCCCTTTTCACTGCTTCATATTGCTGTTGAATTCAGTCACACAATCGACGATTTGGAGATATGTCTGATTATTTTTTTTCCATTGGAGTTTTGAACACAGGAAAGAGTGCTGCAATTTATAATTATGATATTTCAGTGTAGATGACTTGCAGATAGTATAGATACAAGGATGATATCATCAGACACTTGTGGGTGAAGTACGGTAATAGCAGATACTTTTCCATTCGAGGGTTCAAAAAGGTACTTATCCTGTCGACATGATAAATGTAATAATTAATACATCTGAAGAAAGAATTCAGTAGAACCATCCACTAATAATCATCAGTAAAAGTGGAAGTTGCTGCATTGTAGATAACTGGAAATGGTGGATGGACATATTGGTGATATCTTACTAGATATAACTCTTTTGAAGAATCACAACTCGGTAATGCAAACAAATCTTTATTAATGGTGATTACTCTATTCAGGCACATGGTAATTACTCTATTCAGGCACATGTTATGGCACGGCGCATCACAACTGCGACAGTTTGCACTCCACAATTTTAATTATTATTAATTTAATTTAATTATACTTTTGTACTTTAATTGACAACTAGTAATTTGAAGGTCTATTGCCACTTTGTTCCAATTATGTTTTATTTGTTAATAAATTTCCGTCATACTTTTATATCTTACACTTATCTTGTAATGAAAAAGAAAAAAAGTAGCAATGTAGATGGCGTAGCACATAGATAACTTAGAACGTAGATCCATACTGAAGAGGAAGAATTTTCATTGCGTAGAATGCTAAAATGTTGAATCCAAAATGACTCAAAAACTTGCCAGCCGAGTAAGATTAAATTTTCATTGCTTATTTCAACTGACATTTGTGGCGACAATTTACTTCGCTCTCTAATCGTGCCTAGTCAAGAATGTTTACAATTTTGATTCTGTTCCGATAGGAAGAGAGTACGGCGAAAAAGCGTTATTATAGAACCAATATGGAAGCTCACCAAGAGGAATGTTTTAGTTTAGGTTACAAAAGTTTCAGTTCTAAACATTCTGAGTTCAAGTTCCAATAGGTCATCAGATTTAAGCAAGCCAAGTGTCACAGATTAATCTAGAAATGGCGCAGTCCACAAAAGTTATTACTATTTTTTGACTGGAGAGGGGGAATTACGGGGTTACCACTAGTTTAAATTATAATTTTGATTTACATATTTTTTATCTTACATATTATCAAAATTGTAAATGTTCTTGAATAAGCACGATTAGAGCGCCAAGTAAATTGTGGCCACAAATGCCAATTGAAATAAAAAATGAATATTTACTGTTACTCGGCTGCCACGTTTCCAACTCATTACGGATTCAATATTTTAGCATTCTACACAATCAAAATTCTTCCTTTTCAGTATGGATCTAAGTTTTAAGTCATCTACGTACTACGCAATCAGTATTTCTACGTTTTTGTATCTGTATTCCTACATCAGCACTTCTCAGTTTGTTTTTATTACATATATATATTTGTGTAAAATATAAAATTTTTATATCTTTCAAATAATAAATTAATAATACCCCCTTAACTCCTATCTTCATTCGAAAAATAACAGAGCAATATTTTTTCTAACTAAACTCCCTGCAATTATGAAGAAGATCCGTCATCTAATCTCTATTGCTCACTTATCGATGAAATCTGAACCCAACATCTGGACATTAATTTGTCCTGTAATGTTATCTCCTGTAATTCGGTGTAAAAGGTACTTGCTTCGGCAGTACATGTACTAAAATCGGAGCGAAACAGAGAAGATCGCATGGCGCCTGCGCAAGGATGACACGAAAAATCGGGAAGCGTTCCACACCTTTTTAACTTGAAGAAAGAAATAAACAAACTTAATAGACAAATCAAAAAAACACATCAAAGAATTCAAATTGGAACGTTGGGAAAATAACATTCTTGATGTCAATGATGGCACACTTTGGGCTTATATTAACAGACCAAGGAAAACGTACTCTTGTAATTGACCTCTCTGTATAAATAACGAAGTAGCCCTCTCTAATGATGCCAAAGCTAGAGTCTTTGCTGATCACTTGCAGAGTCAATTTACTAAAATTCGCTACTCCACATGAAGTCCAAGATAATATTAAGAAACTTAAAATCAGAAAAGCACCAGGATATGATCATATTCCAAATATTGCTCTCAGAAATTTATCCTTAAATTCGATCACAAAACTTACCAGTATAATTAATGCATGCCTGGCTCATTTTTATTTTCCGGATTTGTGGAAATGTGAAAATATTAAATTAATACCAAAACTTGGAAAAGATACAATTAAACCGGATGGGTATCGCCTCATAAGCTTACATAGCGGAATTAGTAAAATTTTTCGAAAAAATTATTTATCGCCGATTGCAGCTTTATTTTTTGTATTACCTAACGAAGAGTTTGATTTTCGAAAATCTTTGTCTACCATGAAACAATTAGTTAGACTATCTGAATTTGCGGATGCGGCCCTTCATAATAAAGGAAATGTTGCTTTACTCATGCTGGACGTGGCGAAAGCCTCCGACCTGTTCTGGTAGAAGGGCCTCATATATAAACTTATTCAATTGAATATTGACAGAGAAATTATCATCCTATTGATGTCGCTCATTTCCAACAGGAAATTCATCGTAACCCAGAAAATGACTGTTCAGACATCAGACCCATTACAGCCGGGGGTCCCCCCCCCCATCCTTGGCGCTATACTTTTATTTGTTCTACGTCGCCGATTTTCCCCAAGGAAAACCTTGACCATCACTACTTCCTTGGATGTTATGAAGATGATACGGCTCTCGCGGCTAGATCTACAAATGTTAACCATGCAATTAAAAAATTACAAGATCAAGATCAGATATTGATAGATTGTGCACCTTTATGAAGAAATGCTATTAATGCGACGAAATCTCAATTACTCATCATTATAAGGTAAAAATCCCAAACTAATCCTACTCGTCAGCTTACACTATTCAAGGAAAATGTTCCTTTAGTCAAGACTGCCAAGTATTTGGGCATAACTTTTAGTTCTAAATTAAAATGAAATGATCATATTAAAAAGATTAGAAACAAAGTAAATAAGGTTATGAATAGTCTAATTCCCATTACTGAAAACATTCAAGTATGGATCTTGGGAAAAACCGTCTTGTTTACACCTCCATTTATCAGACCAATTTTGGTTTATGTTTCACTGCATGGACCTCTGCTACAAAAAATGATCTCCTGAAATTAGATAAAATTCAAAATCGTTTCCTACGCATTATCACTAATGCGCATTACTATGTCAGAAATGTCACACTTCATGAAGACCTCAGACTTGGCACTGTTGAAACCTATCTCAACAAGACAAACACAAAATTCTTCGATAAAGCATTGGATGTCAAATTCATCTAATCGCTTCAACTATAAAATACTTGAAGAGGCCTATGGTGTAAGGCCCTTTGGTGCGCACCACAAAAAGACAGATCTTCCTATCACCTAGTCAATATTCACTTTTCCTTCCTTTTGCTCTTGCATTTGTTTTGTCTTTCATTGTACTTGTTTTGCATTTTATTCTTTTACACTATGCGGAGATTTCTCACCTTAAGCCACTGACAGTTATATGTTACTACGCTTATTGACTTGCTTTTTCATACACACTCCAGCCCTTCCTTATTTGCGATGTCGGGTCGTTTTTGTGATCCTCTTGCCCGCCCCCTTTGCCTCTACTCACTGCTACTCGCTTTCAGGTCCTACTTATCATGACTGCATTTACGTTATGTGCCTTGAAAGCAATATGTGTCACTGATCCGAATATGTCGCGCTCCGCGTGATATTCGCGGAATATGAAGGTTTGATTCGACTCCCATTCTCTTTTTTCTTCTCTTCTATTTCTTTTCGCTGCATCACTTTCCCGCTAGCCACATAGAACTTACTTATTTGATTTCGTCCTTGTTTAAGAAGACGTAAGCTGTATAAAATTGTGGGGTTACATAGCACACCCAGTGATGATGTGCATTATCAAGGAATAAAATGATGTGTGGAATTTACCGTTAATGTCTGTCTTCGAGCGTCATCTATCTAACTATGCAGTCAAGTCTCTTCTAGTTATAATGCAGAGAACCAACACTAATCCGTTGCAACTTTCTTTCACCAAGTCATCATATTACAATAATGGCGCAGCCGGTTCGAACTTTTGAAAAATGATCCCTGCTTGGTTGAACATTGGTTTACGGAATTAAATTGCTTGTTTAAAAGTGCTTAATTGTCTAGCAATATCAAGAAAGAAAAGGAAAAAAATACCGTTTTGCTCTGTTTTTCTAATGCTTATAAACTTGCAGTCTACCTCTGCTTTATAACTAGTGATCATTTAAGTTGGAAATAAAGAGAAAATCATCCATACTAATATACTAAAAAGTGGTTCAAGGTTCTTAAGCTGATGTTTCGTTTATATTCACTTTTAGTGTGCGGGATCGACCTTCGTGTTAATCTTTATTCTCCAGCTATTTTATCGGCTAAATTAAATGACGTTCTTTTCAGAGGGGCAAGAATGAGAATTATGCAACGGATTTTAAATTTTGCATCTAAATTTAGGGAAGCATTCCTCAAATTCAATTGTACTGATTTACAAAATCAAAAAATATTGTTTAAAAAGTGACTCAATATTTCCAATAGGATTTTTAATTTACAAATTTTGCGAGTTTATTTATTTTGTAACTGATTTTGTAACTAAACGTTTTTCATAACCATGAAGTAAGTGATTTTAGTACTATTTTTTACGAAAATGATTAAAATTTTATGACATCAAAATTTAGTTTTTCCTAATTGTTTTACATAATTAAATAACGAATTTAAAGGTTTATATTTATTTTATTTACAGAAGGTTATTAAAATTACTGTAATAATAATTAGAAATGAGATTATTGTTTACAAATTTGAATTTTAAGAATTTTGAATCATTTTAGGAATGAGCTAAATGTGAAAAATGATTTAAGTTAATTTTGAAAAACGGGTACAGAAAAATAGATATAGAATTTTGTTTTGAATATAATGTAGAAAATATGTAATGTTTAGAATACTGAGTATAGTTATGATGAATATAAAAATACTAAAAATTTTAAAAAAAGAATAATTGCATGTAACAATAGAGTATGTTGAGGGAGAGTTGGTCCAAAACAGAGGCCCTGTTTTTACCTCTGTGATTTTTTCCTTTTACCCTCCTCAGGTAAAAAAATATAAACTTTGAAAACTCATAACTTTTTCATATAATTATTTTTTATATATAATGGAGTGCAGTTAATTGTGCTTTTATAAATGGAATGTATATTGCAGTTCAAAAGGCAAGCTGCTTTTAAACAAGGTACGGAGGCCTCTATAAGCAACTGTCAAAGCAGCTTTTAACCACTGATGATATACATCAGCCAGATTGTAAGTGGATTTGCCCAACAGATGAAAATGTTTGTATTAGAGAAAGCTGTGGGGGGTCTTCTATTTTTGCGTATAAGAAAATTAGAAATGTAACAATAACAGAGTAAAATACCATAATTTTAGTATTATATTATAAAGTTTATGATGTTTAAATGTAAGTTATACGTAATATTCAAAATTAGTTATGTTTTGCAAATTTTGAATTTTTTTGTGATATTCAAAATAAGTAATCTGTGTACAAAATTTTTACAACTGTGATGTTGCGTGTAAAGCTTTGCAGAGCCTTCCCTGAAAAGATCTAAATATGTAGACTCTAAAACATAAAGACTTTTGGACTAAAAATTTTAATAGAACTCTAAAATATTATCAAAGTTCCTATTTTGCAATTATGTAAATAATTATTTTGGTCAAAATTTCAGGATTTGTATTTTTCAAATTATTGCTCTTCATGTGCTAATGCTTTAGCTCTTTCTCTCTAAAAAAGCTTTTCTGTCACCCACCCATTTTCTTATTGAAGGGGGGATGTGTGAAATGTAAAATATATATTTTCAATAATAAATTAATAATAGCCCTTTATCTCCTATCTTCATTCTAATAACAGAGCAATAATTTTTCTAACTAAACTCCCAGCATTTCTGAAAAAGATCCATCATCTTATCTCTATTGCCCACTTATTGATGAAATCTGAACCCAAAAGTATGAATCGGTATAAAAGGTAATTGCGTCGCTACTCTTCTCTCCTGCGTTTTGCTACTGCATAGCCTTGCCAGTAGCAACGCAGAGATTATTTCTCCAATTTCGTTCATTGTTTAAGAAGATATAAGCATATAAAATTGTGGGGGTGCATAGCGCACCCACAGTGATGAGTGCATTATCAGGGAATAAAATTACGTGTCGAATTTACGATTATGTTTGTCTTCGAGTGTAATTTTTCTAACTGCGTAGTAAACCTCTCCAAGTTATTACAATGCAGAGAACCATCGTCCTTCCGCTGCAACTTTTTCACCAAGTCATCTTATTACATATATATTGTTATGTTTTCTTACGTACGTTAAGGGTTCGCGGATTTGGAGAGAATAACGACGACACTTGATGAAGTATCGAAACACACTTTACTGGCCAGTATTTTTCAAGACAGCTCCAAAATCATTTTTACAGTCGTCGAAGAACAACTATAAACACACTGAAAAAATCAGCGACACAACTTCCAGGCTATCAGGTTATAACGGTGGAGACAGCTTCACAGAAAAGCAACTGCAAGACACTCGCTCACTGACTCTTAACTGACTCGACTAGGCATTCACTGACTGACTATCAACTCGATGGACTCCGCACTGATTGACTCTGCGTGTACCAGCAGGGTTTATAGAGCTTTTGGCTTGAGTTCGAGAACATTCTGGGCTAAGCCAGGAAGAATTCATTCCAGAAGGTTTTCCATCCGTCTATGGCATAGCGTCAATTCTGTCACCAAATGGGCGATTTCTTCTCTTGCCATATTCTGGCAAACCTAAACCTGCTTTGCGAAGAAGCTATCCTACCGCGCCTGGACACGCATAATTTCAAAGTGAGATGAAAAAAGTTTCCAATAGTTACAAAAAATTCTCGTTTTCATCGAAATAAGAACAAATATGAGTTAGTCACAACTAAGTGTGGCCTTCTCGGACACTGATGCATATCTGGCATTTGTTATGCATGCTGTCTACTAAACTGTCAGAAAAAGCTTGCAGTATTCTGTCCCATTTGTCTCTCAATGCGATTTTCAGTTCCTGTACACAAAACCTAACTTCGTTAAATATTAATGTATGGGTCCGTGAAGAAAGTCAGGTGACCCATGAGACTTATCATCTAGTCCTAACCTTTCAGTACAGTAATACCAGTTCTGAAAAAAAGGTTTAAAATAAACCTTTTTATTTGTTCTTCAGGTGATATTTTGCCTTTAAACAGTTGGAGCAATACGTAATTCCATAAAGAAGCTATTAAAAATGCCATACTATTGGGTGTTTTTAAATAACAATTGATCAGATTCTTTTACAATAAAGGAATTACTTACATACAGAGATGTTTAAAATTACAAAGAAGAACGATTTCTTCAGTCAAATGAAGCATTTGTTGTGTATACGAAATGAAATAAATGAATAACAGAAATTTGAGATAAAATAACATAATCTAAAGTAAATTAGCATTTTTAATTATTATACAGACTGGTTTAAATAACGTGGATTAGGATGAAGCAAGCGCAAGAAACAAATGAAGAAAACTACCAAGCAAACTAGCCGATTCACCACAATTTGAACCTAGGTTGAAATAACCAGTGTTGAGTCTTTTTCCTGCTCTACTGTTGATAGGCTTATCGTATAGCCGTTTACCATTAATTAATAAAATTTTGGTAAATCTTACGGAGATTAAGTATTAATATTTACATGAAATTCACAGTTAGGAGATTACTAAAACAGTGATGAAAATACGGTATCATTCAAAACGATAAAATAATATTGATGAAATGAACAACCAATTTAAAAATCTGTCATAGAAATATACAAACATACATGTCTATAACGTAAGCAATTAGATGAATTTCAGTTTTTAGAAGTGCAAAGAAAAGATTGTGAGAAAAGCAGTATTCAAAAATTAACTCTAAATTTTTAACGATGTGCAATGCTCTCATAAACCTGAAAATATTTGTGAAAGTCATCATAATGACCTTTCTTGTGAGTGTTACAAAAAAGGTAAAACACTGCACACATTATAAGCTGTTACTAAGTCGTCATAATACGACATCTCTGTAACCCCATATCCTACTTTTTTTGCTGCAGCAATGCGATCTATAAAACCGTAAAAGCGATGTCTTTGCTTCAAAACACTGTGCATGTAAAAGTCTTAAAAGTGAAGTCTTTATAAAGGCCGTAAAAGAGCAAAATTTCGAGGATATCTGGAACATAATACGTCTTTATAATATCATATGCGACGTGATTGCTGCATCATTATGATGAAACCGAGCTACTTCGGTAATATTTTCTTTTCTTGAAATGGTATGAAAAAAATTAATGAGTTTATCATTTGGAAAAAATTAATGAGTTTATCATTTGGAAAAAATTTATTGCTTAGAATTTTATGAGCTAGGATTTGCACTCAACTGGATTCAGACTTGCTTATTCTCAAAGCCTAGATGAGACGGCTTTGGCTAACACATATTTATTTTACCTGCTCATCCAGTAAATACATAAAAGAGACTTACATCTGATGTATTCAAACCATTTCCCAGATTTTTTGAGTTATTGGCTTCCTTTTTCAATTTACACCATGCTTTAAAAATAGCAGATTTTATTTCAATGGCACTGCAGAGTTCAGCATCTTCTTTATTTATCAAAGAGTTCAGTCTGAATGATTGCTTTCCACCAGCAAATGTTTTGTCAGACCTAAAAGTAATAAAATACTTCTCAAAATATACATTGATAATTCATATAAATATATTAAATTTAGAACTCCGACGAGAGTTGAAAACATGTACCTACATTCTACACATTATAATAGACAAAATTTCACGTACAATAATAGTTACAGAAGTAATACAGCTATCTAGTTAAACATTATTTTATCTACAGTTTACTTTAAAATGCCTATATTAACATTTATCAAACAATTAAAAGAAAATTTGAGTTAAAGTAACATGCCGAATAACCATTATTGGAGGAGTTAAAGCAACAAGAATCAGCGTAATATTCATAAATTTGCAGGACTAGATTGGAAGGTTTAAATGTAGAACCTGCTTCTTCAGCTCCAGAAAAATGCAAATGACGAAAGAAAAGCCAGTGCTCAGGCGATAAGAATCAGAGGAAAGAATTCAAATTACTGGAACCACCTATTGATAAAAAAGAACACAAATAAGGAATAATTTCCTTAAAAACTGAGGCTAAAGAAGGATAGGAATTGAGATCATTAACTAGAACTGAAAGATTTTTATGAATGCAAAACTCCTCTAGAAAATCCAATCCGCCAACAGAAGATGCTTTTTGAATAATTTTTATTGCCGAAAATATGGCAAATGTGATTTTCTGACAAACAGTGTTGAGCAACATAGAATTTATGAGTTTCTTTTTTCCTAACATAGGTCTATGTTCCTTGCCACGAAATTTCAAGGTTCTCTGAGTTTGACCAATGTAAATTATCCACACTGGCAAGGAATCCTGTATATACCCCAAGAGTTCATATCCAGAATGGAGTGATTAAGTACGGAAGTGCGAATTGTATTGACAGAAGAGTAAACAACCCGAGAGTCGAATCACTGTCTGCAAATTTACGAACATTACGCCGATCTTGTTGCTTTAATTTTTACAATAAAAATTAACAGCCATTAATTATGAATTAAACAATTCCACATTTTGAAATATTCAGTATTTTATTCCGACTACTCAGCTTTATAATGTAAATTATTACTTTTGAAGAAAAATACGTAAAAACCAAAAGTATTTAACTTTAAAATTAATATATCAATAACTTTTCCTCTAAAATCCACGCTTTATGATGATGTTTTTTTTTCTACTCTCTCTCTCTGTCCCCCCTTTTTTTAGATAAAATGGTGCATAATAAACTTCAAGATTTGTCCCTAATAATTATTATTATTCAGATTTTATATTGTTTATAAATAATTTTACCATCCTGCTTTTAAATTAACGTTTATTCCTTTCCTGTGTCATTACAATCTTCTGTTCAACTGATTACGGAAAAGCAGCCTTCTATTATTTTCTTTTATTTGAAACTAAAAATAACAGGTCAGGAATATAGTATGCAAGAATAAGGAAGACAACATTTAGTTTTTATTATTATTTTTTTTTATTTTATGCAAATACAGCATTTGTTTTCACACTTTGCCATAAAGTTATATTATTTCATATTGAACACATTACACATAATTTATATTTTACAATAGCAGAACATATTTCAAGTTTATTTATGTGTTACGCTAGTACAGTTTTTTTCATCTTACGGTATATCAGAAGAAGTTGACTTAATAAGCCAACAACAATCAGCAAATATCGCTGCATTCTACAAAGGCAAGTGCAAGGCAGTAACAAACTCTGGTAAAGAGTTCTTGAAAAAAAACTGTTGGCCGTATTAGTCACCAACTGCTCCCGTATTATCAGCAAAGAAATCAAGGCGAGAATGCAGTTTTAAAGATATAAGGCAACTCAGTTTTGGAATACCTTTCACTATCGTTATAATTACATTTTTGTGTTTCGTGGAACTATGCCTCTAATACATTGCGGCTTTAACTTTTCTAAGAAATTTCTGCATAAAACATCCTTGAATGTCGACAATGCTTCCTTTCCAAATTTTTTAACATTTTCATAGTATTTTTGCATCAGCTTTATAATATTCGTACTGCTAAATACTTCCTATTTTATTTCAGCATCTGATACGAAAAGAAAAAAATCTCGCACAAATTAAAATGTCTTATTGTTTCAGATCGAAACTTTCCAGTTTGAAACGTTTTCAGTTCGAAACTTAATACCGAATATAAACAGCATGTTCGAAGATAAGATAACAGACTCATTCACTACTTTCTTACATCGGCTTCAGAGAGTTTAATGTCTGTTACACTATGAGTTATTTTCTCCCTTCTTTCTGTATGCCTTTGTGGCGTAACTGGAACCACACTCGATGTACATTTGAGAGGCTCAGGGTTCGAGTCCCGGCGAATACACTGTACATTTTTCACGTCTGAAATTTATAAAAAAAAACCTAATGACTATACAGTGGCGCCCGAACTAAAAGTTGGTGAACGATTATTCATCACCACCATGATTTGGCGAATAATCCCCAGTCGCTCTTTAAAAGGGACAGTATATGAGGTATTTTCTCCCTTCTTTCTGTATGCCTTCGTGGTGCAATTGGATGCATAATCGACACGTATTCGAGAGGTCCAGGGTTCGAGTCCCGGCAAGGGCGCAGCATATTTTTCGTCTCCACCATAAAAGAAAACTAATGACTATACAACACTAATAGCAAAGGCGGATATAAAGTCGGTTCTCCACTCGGTGTGATAAAAGTTTCATCGCCAGAGGAAAAATAGTGTTGCATTCACGTGAAATGCAAATGAGAGCTATTGCGTTATATTTCCAGGAATGCAGCTACATACGTAGCGCTTTCTTTGATATGCCAATTTCAAAAAACCTATGTTGTAGTCTGGGGGGCGGCACAGCGTGAAAAGGAGTTGTGTCTGTCTAATAAGACTGATATCCTATGCTTGACTTTAAGTGATGATGCTTTGAGGTAAAACTTTAAAAAAATAAAAAATATTAAAAAAAACCTATTATTCTGCCACACTTCAGAAATTCTAAAGGGGTCTGATTTAAAAGAGTCAATGATCAGTAACAGACAATGATAAATGATTTGACGAATCGACTGTAATAAGTCTTTAAAACTGCTGTAAGGAATTAAGGCATTACTCCCTTGCATGATCTTGCGGTGTCATAGTTAACAAACTAGACTCTCCCTTCCTCCTGCATAGTTGATTTTTCTTCCTTCCTGAACCGGAAAGTCTCATTTACAGCGCCACAAAAAGTAAAATGTGGTGACGATAACTCAACACCATTTTGGTCTGGCCGAGTGAGATTCGTTCCTCTGCCCAGTCGTTGTCCAAGTGGTAACGGAGGGTATTCCAATGCATACCATTATGGTGTAATGATTAATACACAGAACTAGCAGATCTTCGTCTGAATTTCGTGCGACTATAGTTGATTTTTCACGCTTCTTTCTTCGAAAGCCTAATAGAACCTAGAAGAAAAAAAATTCCTTCTAGACTGAAAAATAATGGTAAATATTCAACACAAATTCTTAAATCAAAATTACCACTGCCCTCAAATAATCTTCAAAGAAACTTCCCGCTACTATTTTCGGCAAAACCAATACACTACAGCGCATATTTGAAACCCTTACCGCTTTTTACCCGTATTACAGGTTGATGCAAAAGTTCGATGTGTATAAAACATAGAATGTTTTTTTCAAATGCCACTGACAGTGGCAAGGAATTTAATACGCGAAACTGCAACTAATTTTATCCCGCATCTGTATTGCATATTAATGGCCATATTTCGGCTAACCAGGTTCCTCCTTGCCAGGGTTCGAAATATGGAATCTCAAGTTGAAAAAAGGAACATCTTCGACTCATACAGAACGTATGAATTCAATAAGGGTCCCAGCTAGACGCAGAAGCTTCCAGATAAATTTGTTTCGTGTATGGATAGAATGTTCTCCACACATAGAAGAAGAAGTTAACGTCGTATTTTCTATAAATATTCGGTAGTTGATAGTTTGCAAACAATAATGTAGAGTTATTTTACGATTGGGCCTGAATTCATTTATCTCTATTTTGGATTTCTAAGCCTGAAATAGGATTGACTTCTCGGAAAGTCACAAAAAAGCATGATATCGTTGAAAGCACAACCTGAAAATGATTTGACAGATTCTGTGGCGGAAATATTGACCTCAGCGATTGTCGCCGTTCTGGTCACTCGCTCCTACTTTGGTCAGGTCTACTATTCCACAACCTGATCCATCTTGACCCACTACAAATCACCAAAGAATTGGCCTAGAAGATGGGCACTGGTTAGGTAACAGATGTGCAACATCCGGCAGGCATGAAAAAGGTTCAAAAATTCATTGCTACCTCATTTACTCGATGAAAACAAGAAGAACCAGCTTGTTTCTATATTTGGTTGCTTGCTTCTCTTTTATCATGAATTCTGTCGGCAAAATCAGATCTTTCTCTCGTGCAGATGAGAAATGGCGCTTGTATTGAATTTCAAGCAGAGGAAAGAATTGGCAATCTCAGGCGACGCTATATCCCACACAGGATTTGCATCCTCGAAAGGCAATGGTGTGTGGAATGGTGGGATATTGAAGATACTGTCCTTTGTGAACCGAGGTCGAATAATTGGGCCATCACTAATGCTATCTACTAAGAGCAATTCCATCACGGTCAAGCAGCTCTTCAAGAGCAAAGGCCATACAAACGACACCGCATCATGATCCACATGGACAACGGCAGACCACATGTGGTAAACATGAAAACGTTGACATTCAGCAACTTAACTGTGGTTCTTCCAGATCCGGCGGCCTCTATAAATTACGAGTTTTTAAAATCATTGCCTAATGCACGTCTTGGTAGTCCTTTGAGAACAATGACTAGCTGCAAACTTTTCTGGATGAGTTTTTACAGAAATGGCATTCGAAACCTGTCAGAATATTGGGAACTGATTGTGACCAATGTAGAAAATGAGAATGAATTTACACTGCGCAAAAAAAGGAGGGGGCAGTTCTATACCTTCCATTTTACTGGGCCGATTGACGAAATTCAAATTGCGTTTTCCACGTCTCGGAAGCGCGACTTAGGATATATATATTAGATTTATATATAACTTTATTCTAATATAGGTATTTTGACACAAAATGGGACTTTTTCTGAAATAATGTTTTTTCCATATTTCAATTCTACGACTCAAATTATGCCTAAATATTAAATTTCGTAAAATTTGGTCCGAAATTTATGGAGAAATTGGAAAATTTAACTTGGCGAGTTTTTTTCAGTTTGAGCCAAGAATAATTCACTTGGCGAACTTCTTAATATGTGGCAACCTATTTTCCTTCGCTTCCTTGAGCAGGGGAGGGAAAAAAGTCACATCGTTCCTGCCTTTTTACATTGTGGATGAGAGGAAAAAAAAGTCACATCGTTCCTGCCTTTTTACACTGTGGATGAGAGGAAAAAAAGGCACATCGTTCCTAATTTCAAATAATTTTAACAAAGTGTGTAAACCACATTTGATGTTATTATCGCTTTCAACAAATATGCCAAATTTCAGAACTCGCCAATATATAAATTCACGAATATCTTCGGAAATTTTGAATAAAAAGCTCTAATTTTTTTAAGGTAAGCTTAGAAATACACTTACTTTAAGGTGATGGTAAAACTTTTATAGGTTACAATTCAAAATTTCTTTCAAAAATTTTATAAAAATTATTTAAAATACAAATTTTAAAAATAAATCATAAAAAATGAGCGAATTTTATTTGGAATGAAACTAAATTTCGAACTGTATAGGAAGGAATCAAATAAGTTTAAAAAAAAAGAGATACTAATAAATACATAACAAATTAAATTAACATTGAGGAGCTAAAATTTTGAGATCTAATTTTTTAAAAACTACTCGTGCGATTTTTACAAAACTTGGGAGTTTGGCATAATTTGAGTGGAAAAAAATTGGCATGGCATTTCAGAAAAACAACAAGTTATTTGAACAATGCTAAATTTAAATCTAATACATATCCTAAATCGCGCTTTCGAGACATGAAAAACGAATTTGAATTTCGTCAAATTTCGGCCCAGTAGAACGGGAGATATAAAACTGTCTTTTTCTCTTTTTTAAGTCCAAAGGGGCTTTTTTTTCTGCGCAGTGTAGAAGAGCGACGCGTTTGTGATTAGTTTAGATTTAAAAACAATAAATGTACACTGGTTAAAAAATAGCATGAAATTATGTATCAAATAATACATATATCGCCGTCTTTTGAAATATTGTTCTTATTCTGGAGAGAAGTTTTTGTTGTTTTGAAAGCTTGTATGATGACAGATTAAGCGTTCAGTGCTAAAACTTTGATATGTAATTAAATAAACATTTTATTGAAGATAACATCATGAGAAAGGGTAATAAGTAAAAATACAAAACTTACCTTATTCTACGAGTAAATAGTTTTGAATAAAATGGAAACAAAGTTTTTTCGAATTGTCCACATTTAAGAATTAATCAGACGGATTGAGATATTGAAAACAGTTATTTACTACAATATTAATATGGGCGGGTTATATGTCATTTCCTTCTTTGCTGAACACAAGAGTAAACAGCTGCATTTCCAACATTAGAGTCGTCTCTCTCAACATACCTAGAAGGAGAGTGTACGATCTTGGACTCGCCGATTTCTTTTTACATAGTTACAAAGGACCTCAATATTAACACCTCTGCCCCCGTCAGCTTGATGTTCTCAATAACTCGCCTGAATTGGTGTGTTGAAACCGACCTTATAGCACTTGATATCACTGTTTTCAGATCTGCTCTTGTTTTTGGTCGATGTTTGTAAACTTTCACAAAACTCCATCATATGAAGTCGAACAGAGATTAAGTCGAGACTAATGGGGAGCAAGCAAGTCCTTCGCTTAAAAGATTCGGGGAGCCTTTTGCTATGACACTATTGTCATTGTAACTTCCAACAAATTCAGGACGTCGCCTGTTGCATGTGAAGGAGTTCTATCCTTCATGTGAAGCAGTCTTTCCCAAAGTGGACACTATTGTCATTGTAACTTCCAACAAATCCAGGACGTCGCCTGTTGCATGTGAAGGAGTTCTATCCTTCATGTGAAGCAGTCTTTCCCAAAGTGGGCGATAACGCCCCCTTGTGGGCATATGAGACCTAGAGGGGGGCGTTAAGAGGCCCAGAAAAAAAATGGGGGCGTTGACGTGGGTTAGGGGGGCGATGGTAGATTTGTAATTTGATTTACTTTATATTTTAAATTTCACTAGAATTAAAATCTATCTACTACACAATAACGAATACTTAGTTTATGTTTCTACCCTGTATGATGGTATAAAAACTCAAAATACTTAACATAGATTTCGTAGGATAGCCCGCACGCCGTATGCGCGTACGTTGTAAAATGACGAAAAGCATACAGCTGTGTAAATGCATGAATCGTTAAATGTGGCAAACATTCCAGGGAAAAAGACTAACTGCGGGAGCCGGTGCACTTATGATGTTATGCTCCGTAGACGTACTGTCCGTTTTCGTTTGGAGAACCCTTCAGCGCTGTTACGCATGTGTCAGGTCTGCTTCGAGTTCATCCAAATAGGATTGAGACAAAAGAGAAATGTTTACTTAACATGCTTGCTTCCGTGCTTCTGAAAAACCGGTTTGAGGAAAATGTCCATCTCAGCGTATCGCCCCTTTTCAGAATAGAATCGTCGACAGGTGGTGGTTTTGCAATACGAAAACGGACTGTACGTGGTAGCAATCGGCTGGTTCATCAATACTTGTCCTAACTTGCTCAGCACGATTGAACGTCGAAAGAGATAAACGAGTTTGTGCGTGTTTGTCTTATTCCTGTCGGTGCTTGCTGTATTTAAATCCTATATAAAAGCTCGTAATTTTTCTTATATTTTCATTAGTGGTTTCGCGCGCTATCTTTAAACGAGTATTTAAGTTCAACATTTTATTTACATATTTTTGAAAAAAAAAAAGCCATGTCGCAAGCAAAAAAGAAAAAGCGGCAATACAGTGCTGAATATATTTAATATGGATTCATAGAAAATTCGACAAACCCATCTTTGCCTTTGTGCCATCTTTGTTCAAAAAAATTTTCAAACGAAGCGATTAAGCCTTCAAGATCATTTAAATAAAATGCATCCAGATAAGAAGGACAAAAATGTAGCCTATTTTCAAGATCTGGAAAAGAAGCATAATGCTCAGCCAAGTGTATCGAAACATTTTTCGATGGCTGCTAAGCAAGACGATGACGGACTTAGAGCTTCATACAATATCTCTCTGTTAATTGCTCGAACAGGTAAACCACACACCATCGGAGAAACGTTAATTTTGCCGGCGATAAAAGAAGTTATAACTACTGAGCTCCATAAACCGGCGGCAGATATTATTCGAAAAATTCCTTTAGTAATAATTCTGTGCAAAGACGAATTGATGAAATGGCTGAAAACATTGAAGAGTCATTGTGCAATCATCTGAAGACTAGTCAATTTTCAATTCAGTTGGATGAGTCCATCCAGACACAAAAGGAGAAACCATATTTAAAACACTGGAAAAGTTTTGTGATGAAAAAGGAATTCCCTTGTTACAGATGGTACTCCAGCTATGACAGGGTCTCAAAAAGGCTTCATGTCCTAAAACGAAATTCCCGATGTGATTGCTGTACATTGCGTTATATATCGACAGCATTTAGTTGCTAGAAATTTAAGTGAATGACTGTTTCAATCATTGCAACATGTCATCACAGCAGTCAATAAAATCCGAAACAACTCTTTAAATGACAGATTATTTAATCAGCTTTGTGTTGCTAATGATGAAGATTTCAACAGAGATTGATCTTTCACACGGAAGTGCGTTGGCTATCAAAGGAAATTGTCTGACTCGTTTTACAATCTATTTGACTCTGTCATATTTGGAAAACAAAGACACAGCATTGCACGAAAACCTCATCACATCAAAGAATGATATCGCATACCTGACAGACCTTTATACATTGTTTAATGATATGAATCTCCAAATTCAAGGCGATGATTTGAACTTAATAAAAACAAAAAAATATCGTCGCTGCTTTCGTAGCCAAGCTGCTCTTACACAAGAATATCGGCAGACGTGAGTTCCATAATTTTCCCAATTTATCAGTATCCTGCAACAACGACGACTTGCTCGTCTACTGCCAACATTTGGAAAATCTTCACAGTGATTTCATTAAAAGATTCCAGGACATTTTGAAATTGGAAATACCAGACTGGGTGTTAGATCCTTTTTCAAAAGTCAACATAGCAATATCACCCCAGCTGGAAGAAGAACTTATAGAACTGACAACGAACGAGGAAATAAAAAGCAAATTTAAAAATAGCTACCAACAATTTTGGCTACAAAAGTCAATTCCGCAGTTGTACCCTAGATTGTGGTCGATCGTTCAACAATTTTTGTTATCATTTCCATCGTCATATTTGTGTGAACGTGGATTTAGCGCTGTGACAACGTTGCTTAGTAAAAAAAGAAATCATTTGCAAGTTACCAAACGCGGCGACTTACGACTGTTTTTGAGTAAAATCGAACCTGATATCAACAAACTTGTTAAAAATCATCAAATTCATCCATCCCATTAGATTAGTTTAAAAAGTAAAATTGATTACCTATCTATATTGTTTCTTTTAATTTGATTAAAATACATTATTAATATTATAAAGTTGCCTTTTAATTACTCTCACTGGTAAAAATTTCTAGTTTAGAATGTAAGTTTAAACACCAGAACCGACTAATATAGCACACTATAACTAAATTAATTAAAGTAACGAAATTGTGGTTTTTAAGTTTTAGGAGTGTATAAAACATGGGGGCGATGAAAAATAATTGATTTTCAAAGGGTCCGGTAGAAGAAATAAGTTTGAGAAACACTGTTCTAAAGCCATGTGTCTAGGAACCTCAGTATTCGTAGTAGTTATCAGGAATAAACCTCCTTCTCGAGAACTAGATATATCCTTTTGAATTCACTATCTGTTTGACTTTAGCCTACTTTTAAAGGCACTAGACCATTTCTTAGGAGCGTTGACAGGTCTCTGGTCGAAAACATGAAAAGTTTTACCTAAGAAACACAGCCTTCGATTGAATATTGGTCCATTTTTAGTGAAGGAAAAATCGAACAAAATAACTAAACTTTGTAAGTCATTCCATTTTGGCCCTTGAGCACAAAATTTGGCGACACTAACTCCATTCAGTAAGGTGTTATTCAAAAAACACAGGTCAACCAGCTGCCGAGTGATAAAGTAGCTAAAAATTTATAATACGACCTAGGTTCATTTCCACGCGAATGGGCTGTCTTAATGGGCGTTTCCACATTTTTTCGGATGCGTAATGTGGATGCAGAAAATTTCCCTTAAAAAGCCCTCCACGAAAGTATCCCCCCTTAGGCAAATAGCCTTCGCATACTATGCTATAATCAAATATATCAGACAAATATTAATGACATCTACTGAATCTCCCTATAGATGTTAAACATTTCAACTAGATTCTCTCCCTCATTTCCGAATAAACCATATTACGTTTTCGCAAATATGCTCAACATTCAATTTAAGAGCCTCTAAAATTACGCAAAATCTCAAAGAAATCACTGACTACAATGTCGTGCACTCGCCTTGTTAGTAAAGGAGGAAGGAAAAAAAATACTGAGTTTTGTCCCCCTAACGCTCGCGAAGGATGAACAGGAATCAACAAGTTTGAACTGCAGTAATGGATTTAAATGAAGCACGGTGAGCATTCCCCAGCAATGGTCAAGTACACACTCTGTAACAAAAAAAAATATCGAAGAACCAAGAAGTTGTCCGATGAAGACAAAAATTGGTGGATAGGAAGATTATGTACAGAACAGAAAATGATTAATATTTCAGAACACTGAGTGATTTATTTCACAGTTACATAGTTACAAAGTAACGAGCTCAACAAGGTGTTGACCCACTTCTAGCCTGGATGCAAGCTGCCACAGGGCGTGGCATAGACTGATAAAGTTCCTGGATGGTCTCCTGCGATATTTCTTGGCACATTTGCTCCAATTGTCGGGCTGGGTCATCAGTATTCCCTAGTAGATGCAGTCGCCTTCCCATCAGATCCCAGACATGCTCGATAGGAGACAGATCTGGCTGGCCAAGGAAGTATTTGACAAGCTGTAAGACAGTTCATAGCAACGTGCCGTATGTGGTCTGGCATTATCTTCCTGAAAAATATGGTCAGTGTACTGCAAAAGAAATGGTAGACAAAAAAGTCTCAGAACGTCGTCGACGTACAGCTGTGCTGTAAGTTTGCCTCTAATGACGACCAAAGGGGTCCGGCTATCAAGGGAAATGGCACCCAAGAACAAAACTCCTGGTAGAGGGCCTGTGTGGCGTGCAATAGTGAAAACAGGATAGACACGCTTCTCTGGGCTTCTCCAAACACGCCTCCGATGATCGTCACGACACAGTTGGAAGCGGAATTTGTCGCTAAAGACTATACGTCCCCAGCCAGTATCATTCCAACCTGATCGAGCCAAGCACCACTGCAATATGGCTCGAGAGTGTGCACGCGTGAGTAACAGTGGCGTAACGGTCGGTACGAGCATAGATTTCGCTTTATCAGCCGTCTGTGAATGGTCATGGTGGACACTCGTGTGCGGGTCGCACGCCTGATGGTTGATGGCGATGAATCAGGAGCTGTGACAGTTGCTCTGACAATCACTCTCTCATCCCGATCTGTTGTGGCCCTAGGTCCACCGCTACCATCATGACGCTGAAATCTGCCATTGTCCACCCATACTTGCCAGCACCTTCTAATCGCTGCATCGTTTCGCCTTATATGACGAGCGATTCTCCGATTTGCCCAACCTGCCTCAATGCAACAGAAATTTTTAACAATAGTTCAAGAACAGCTCCTTATATGCATCTGCTGGATGCGCAGTTCTTAGCGGTGGGGATCGCATATTCATTCAATAGACACCAAATTCTAATCATTTACATATTTGGTCAAAACATTTATGCATACGAAATTTCAAAGCAATCGGATGATTCCTTCTTACTGAATCTATTTTTTTGTTATACAGTGTAATAGCTAGGTAACTGAACATGCCTCACGCAGAAACCCGGGCAATCATGAATAAAGTGCTCATGAGTGCTAAAATCATATTGAAGTCTATGTCCTTCAAGATTATTATATTCAGTAACCCCTTCAAAATGATGAGGAAGAAGCCTTGTACTTTTTGATGATGAAGCTTGAATGGAAAATGTAGGTGCACAAGCCTTGCAATATTCCATAACGCGATGAAACTAATTTTTGTTTGATAGCAATTATATAATACAATATCCTCTCACCTTTGATAACCCTCATGCCTTTCAGAAAATCCCACTGCACACCTGAAATATTAAGGGCCGCCCTGTGGGTACGAGGCATCCTTGTGCGAAGTTGCGTTTCAGCGCCTCCATAAATTAACATAATTTTAACATAAAACTTAATTAATTTCAAGAAAGTTCTATTTATTTAGCATATTAAATAGAAGTTATACCTCTGTATACATAAAAATAATTAATCTTAAACTATCTAAAAAATTACAAAACTTTCTGTACTAGTTTATATGATAGGCTATTCATTAAATTTTATTCTTCTTTAACCGCTACAAAATTTTCAATCAGATCTTTGATGTCTGAAGTATATAGAAAAAGGTATATATTTATTTTTATTCTTCTGACTAAAAAAAAAAAATTTAAAAAAAAAAGGTTTTCATCTAGTATGGTAAAGAACATCTACTTTTAATGCCTTATATAACGGGGGTAACCAAACTTTACACCAGCTGGAGACGCATTGTAAAATTCATGAATATTCAAGAGCCGAAATTATATTTTCTAACAACCATAGCCTTTCGTTTCTTTTTAAAATTAGTATAACAGGTTTTGAATAGCTTAAAAAAAGTCTAGAGTAAATCAAAAAGGACTTTGTATGCTTTAACTAGGAGGATTTTAATTACCATTATTTGTTGCCTTATTATTTTTCTCCCTTTCAGAAAAGTATATTCCTATGCTTTAATTTTTTAAAAACTTTTTGTGATACAATCAGCATTTTTTATTTAGTTCCTCTCTCAAACCCCTGGGGCTGGCTTAGCATCAGTAGCGTCTCGCCTAAAAGTTTATGCTCTACTCGGCCCACCAGCGGCCGAGCGGTAAAGAAGCTGAACACTGGTAGTTCGGTCCGAGGTTCGAATCCCGCGAACGGGCTGGCTGCATGGGCGTTTTCGTGGTTTTCCCCATGTGTAACGTGTATACGAGCCAGTTTCCCTTAGAAAGTCCTCCACGAAGGCATCCCTCCCTTTAGGCAGATAGCCCTCGCGTGCTTTGCCATAACTGAATAACCTAACCTAACCTTATGCTTTACTCATTGTGCAGTAGACATTTTTCAATATGGTAACCTTCATCGCGTGGCGATGAATATAGACTTCAGCCACGCATAATCAACTGTTGAGGTATGTATAAGCTGTGCCGATGACTAGAAATTCAACAAAAATTTCTATCTATATGCAAAAAATAAATTTTTGAACAGTATTTATAAGCCAAAAGAAATATATTTAGTATTGTTTGGATGAAGAATTACTAATTTGTTATTCAGATAAGCCCCGATACACTCTTCAAAAGTGAAGTTGCAATATCAAAAAAGAATGCGCGTAGCGTCATGCTAGGAATACTGCAGGATCGAGAGTTGTGAGATGGTTATGCAAATGATTAAAAAACAGACACATAAAATCACTATAAACCAATTTATTTAGTATGTAACGTGCCCATCTCAGGCAGCGATACAGGCCGCAATCCGGCGAGGCATGCTATCAATGAGTTCATTGGTGGTTGAAAGAGGTAGCCTTTGTCAAGCCACATCCACTGCTGTACGCAGATCATCCAAGGTTTGCGGCCGTGATCCTCGGTTAATGTCACGTCCAATGACATCCCTCAGGTGTTCGATGGGATTCAGATCTGGAGAGGCTGCTGGCCAGGGTAAGATGTCAAATCAGGATGTACGCCGTGCGACATGCGGCTTGGCACTGTCTTGATGGAATACCGTGTTGGGTGCGTCCTGCAGCCAGGGCAGAACAACAGGCTCTACAACTTGCCTGACGTAGCGGTCCGTGGTCAACCTACTGTTAATGTGTACCAGGGGCGTCTTGTGATCAAACATTATGCAACCCCAAACCATACTGCTCGGCGAAATGGGCTCTTTAATAGCTTTTTCCGAGTCGCCGCCATATCCGTCGACGACATTCATTCCTCCACAGACAGAAACGAGATTTATCCGTGAACAAAACCCGATGCCATTCGATGGTCGACGCACTATGACACTACGCCAGGCGTCTAGTCTTGTGTTCAGCAGTCAGTGGTAACTCTGTGGCTGGTAACCGTGAACGTAAGTGTACTTCATGCAATCTGTTGCGTATAGTTTGGGTGGACACAGATCCACCTGCAACTGGAGGGAACCGGCTTCGGATGTCACGTTACGTGGAGACAGGGTCTCCAATAGTTGATCGCTGAATACTCCATCTGTGCGCTCTGACGTGCACATGTGCGCACCACTTCCTCTTCGACGTGTAACACAACGTTGGATGGTTATGAAGTTGTGCCCAACACAAGTGGCTATTGTGCACAGCGACAAACCAAGTTTATGGAGTTCGATAATACGGTCACGTTCCCCGGTCGTTAATTGATGATATTGAGCTCGCCGACGTCTCAGAGGCATTTTCTACGTTTCTTTCTAAAGTCTCCAATGTTCCGTAAAACCTCAGATGCTGTTTATGAGAAGGAAAAGTGGCTGATCTCTATAACCCGCATACGCGTACCTCGTGATCTAATGCGTGCGCAACTTTTATCATTGGCATATCCACCTCACAACTGTCGCTCCTGCAATTTACATGATACTACGCGCATTCTTTCCTAGTGTTGCAATTTCACTTTTTAGGAGTGAATGTGAGAATTTATTTATTCCGGACTTCGAAAACGCATGCGGAACTCAACTTTGTTTTTTCACTCGTGTTTAGGTTTTTAATTGCTTTAAACGAATGACGTAGGTTTCTGTAATGTAGACTAATCAATTAAAACTTATTTCACATTTATTTCCTAGCGTATTTTGTTTCATATCTCATCCCATATTACTGTTATGACAAAAGTTCCTCTTTTTAAATTTGTGGGGTTTCACCTTCTTATTTCACAGTTCAATCCTTGAAACCACAAACACTGGTAAGCGAATAATTGCAAGAGTGTGTGAACAGACATAAAACTCAAGAAGGGTTAACTACCCTTTATTTCTCAAAATAAATATGACATAATCAGCTCCTAACTCGGAGTGTACAGCAAAGCCTCCACTTGGTCTTGAACTCAAATTAAAATGAAATTAAACTTAACTAACGCTAACTGAAAGATATAGCCGAAGCTACCAAGATTCTAAGTAGTTGGCCCCTAAATCTTAATTAAGTCGGAGAAGCCAATCAAGGGCCTAAAGTACGGCCGAGCGTAGTATAATAGCTTAGAGAGAGATGTAGCCAAAGGCAAACGCGCGCTAGTCAGGAACTCGGGTTCTCTAACGAAGTCAGTGAAAACATCGACTTAAATACTATTCTTACTCATTTGCATTAACCGTGTTTCTGAAAATACATTCTGGTAGGAAATTGTAAGCTGAAACTATAAGGGATAGGAAAAATGCATAAACTTAAAATAACTGTTATAAAATTAGAATAAACCTTACATCTTTTCCCACCAGAGTTTAACTACTCGAAGTATAAGGTCTCTAAACGACCTTGTTTAAGCGTGTAAATTCTACAAAAACTCTTTTACAGCAAAGTTTAAACTTGTAGCAATTGTGCTTTCTTGAATGAAATTCATCATTAAATTTTTCCTGCTTAGGGCCAACTTTACAAAGATTTCTTAAAGCTAGACATAAACTAAGGAAAATATACATTTCACAAATTTTACAATTTGATTGGGAACAAACATCTGCTTCTTTCTGGAACAACTATTCAGTCTTGATCCTTCCAACTTATCTGGAAGGAAACAATGTTAGTGGTATTCTTTCACATACAATTTATATTTTCTAACCACTATACCTTTATTGAAATTATTTTGGCCCTCAAACAGTTTTCATTCACACAAAATTTAAATCTCCTTCCCCCCACGCTCTCCAGAAATTGTTCTGAGTGAATTGAGCATGTTAATGTTGTGTTTCGGCGAATCTACTCTACCATCTACACAACAGCTATGATTTGTCAGAGCTTGACATCCCAGACCGCAGAAGACTCCTTAAACACAAAACTACACTGCTGGCCACCCAAATTGCAACACCAAGAAAGACAAGAAATATCAGAAAAAATTTTATTTAGTAGATAACATGTTGACCAAGTATCAAATGATTAAATTTAGAGACTTCTGCGAAGTGTGGTTCCTTCCAGAATCAGTAGCCAGAGTAACCGCCATTGTTGGAGATCACCGCTGC